>PVJO010004775.1:0-105833 GCA_004026905.1 Hystrix cristata
GACCCGCATATGTTCCATTCATTCATGATCTAATCATTTAAGCCACTTGGACTTCAGTACCAAGTCTACATATGTTAGGATCTGGGAATAAAAAAGACGTCATCCCTTCTTCCAAACTGCTAATTCTAGTATCCCTGTGTGACTATGCAAAAATATGGGTAGCATGATTTTTGGCACACTAAGGGGCTATAATAAAGTATGTAAAGGAAATAAAGGGAGAAGTACAGGGGTGGACTGACAAAAGAGGCATCATTTTAGAAAACTTTTTTTTTTTAACCAAGAACATGTATCAGTACATTGTGTACATAACGATCACATTTATCATGGTTATTTTGTGCCTGTACATGATGTGTCTTGGTCCCCTTCCCTTTCCCCACCCCTCCCTTCTGTTTCCCCCCTTTCCTTATTTACAGCAAGTTTATTTACATTTTTCCATTTTTTCCCTTTTCCCTTTCTTTCTATTTTCCCTTCCTTCTTTTCCCCCTTTTCCTTTTCTAGTTCTCCTCTCTTTTGAATATTATCTTTCTTTTACCTACTATCTATTATGCCTCTCTGTCTTTATGTACATTTATGCTTTCTCATATCAGAGAAACAATTTGATGTATACTCATGAGTGACTGATTTATTTCACTTAAGAGTATGTTCTCAAGGTGCACCCATTTACCTACAAATGACTCTAGTGTGTCCTTTTTTATGGCAGAGTAGTACTCCATTGTGTAGAAAAACCTCATCTTCTTTAGCCATTCCTTAGTTGTTGGGCATTTGAGTTGTTTCCAAGACTTAGCTATTACAAATTGTGTTGCTGTGAACATGGTTGTGCATATATCTCCATGGTATGAGGTTTTCAATTCTTCTGGGATGATACCAAGTAGAGGAATAGCTGGATCAAATGGAACCTCTAGATTTAGTTTTTTGAGGAGTTTCTGTACTGATTCCCATAAGAGTTGCACTAGTCTACATTCCCACCAACAGTGGAGGAGGAGGGTACCTTTTTCCCTGCAGCCCCGCCAGCACTTGTTGTTGGTTGATTTCTTGAGAATAGCTGTTCTTTCTGGAGTGAGATGGAATCTTAGCATTGTTTTGATTTGCATCTCTTGAATGACCAGTGATGTTGAACACTTCTTCATATGTTTATTTGCCATTTTTATTTCTTCATCTGAGAAATGTTTATTCATTTCGGATGCAGCGCGGGCTGTCTGGAATCCAATTTTAGAAAACTTGAAAGATGGCTGAACATATACAGGAATGTATGCACTAGCTGTGTAACTTTAGACAAATAAATTACATGCTCTGAGCCTTGGTTTCCTCGTTTATAAATCAGAGATGCTGGCAATAATATCTACCTCACAGAGTTTTTTTTTTTAATAGAGAAATCTACTAATGTATATAAAGTGTCTAGCTCAGCTTGCTTCATAGAAAGAACTCAATACATGCTAAATAGATACTAAAGTTAGGAGGCTGCCCATTCTAGACCCTGGGGTAGCACCAAGTAGTCCATTACTTATTTAAGGAAAGAAGAAAATAAGAAGATGGAGGAGGAAGAAGAAGAAGCAAGAAACAGTGGAAGACACATACAAAGGACATGTCCACTTGTGAAACTTTGAAGTGATTAGTGAACTATAAAGGGCTTGTGTTTTAGAGATGGGTCTGGGGACCAAGGCTGAAGCCACATAGCAAAGCTGCTTGTCTACCTTACAACTTGTGGGGCAGGGAAGTTATGTAATCTGACCTGTTCATTTTAAAGGGGCTCTTTGGCAGCTTCATGAAAGTCGACTGAGGGAGATAGAACCAAAGGCAGGGAAACTAGTGGGAGGATTCTGCAGGAGTTTAATTAGAGGTGAGTCCCCGAACTAAGACGTCAGATGTAGGGTATACACAGGGGATGAACAGTCCAGAGACTCATGGGAAATAATGTGGTACAGATTTAGGATGGCTCTGCCTCTGAGTTTCTCTCTTTGGTCGCCGAATGATGAAGATTTGTTAGATAGAAAATTCAGAATGTCTTTGTACCCTATTCTATTATATATAAAAGAGATTTAATACTCCAACTACATCTAAGAAAAGACCATCCCTTTGGATCATGAAACCATCACCACAGAATGGGAGGGCAGGAATCTGCTGTTATGTCCGCAGTCTTCATTTCAAAACTAATGCATTACAACAAGTTGTCACTTTAAATGCTTATCTTAGAAGTTTTCTTCATGCCCGGATGTAATTGGATGTGCTAAAAAAAAAAAAAAAAACTAACATAAAAACCCTGGGACTTGATCCAGTATTGTATTTCTTCTTTGTTCAGAGTTTTATGGAAAAACTTGTGAAAACTATTGAATATAGTCATGACTGAAGTAGTCTATTTATATCTGCGGCTAAGGAGAACAGCAAATAAAATCCCCACAGGGCCCCAGTGGTGGGGACAGGTCTGGCAAAACTATAAATCACACCTTCCTAATGTTCACGACTGGAATGAGATAATGCATGAGCTAGAAAAGCAAAAAAAAAGGGATTTATGATGCTTCTAAATCATTTCCTAACTTGGCCTGTGTGTGAGTGAGCCTTGAGTGTTGGGATGAAAAGAAAATTGAAAATAGTCCATGCTTCCTTCAATAAGTCTGCTGTCGCACAAAAAATTCCAGTGTATCAAAATCTGTTGTGAAATTATTATTTATTGCATATTTGTAGAAGCTGAAGTATCCTAAAAGTATTTAAAAAGTAGACATTCAAGTTTATGACAGTCAGAGCGTTCCTTGGCGGTGGGGTCACAATATAAAGGGTCGCGAGGTCTTGATCTGACAAGTTCATTTAGTTTTTATTTTTGACTCTTAAGTTTCTCCTTCAGATGAGTGAGGAAGCCCTCAAGGGTCATATGTAAAAATGTATTATACTGTTGAGCAACAGAGTTTATGTTGTAGCTATTATTTAACATATGACCCATTCAGATTTTTATTAAAGTTATAAAATGAGCAATCACATTATCTTGCTATTTCTTTATTACTAGTCAATTTTCCAGTTTATGTGCTAAGCCAGAATTATACTGTAAATTGTTCCAATTTTCAACCATTACCTATTACTATTTTATTCTTAATTTTTTCATAGATTGAAGGTCTGATTGCCCACAATTGGTAAATTAAATAAACACAGTTCCTGTTTTTATAGAGTTTAGAGTCAGCTAAAGGAGACAATACATATATGAATATATAATTAAACATTATAAAAAGTGGAGCAAAGAAAAAGGTCGGGTGATGTGAGAGAAACAAAGTGATCTTATTTAGATGTGTTCACGAGGGCAAGTAATTCTGAGAGAGTGATACCAAATACAGTTGGGAAACTGTGTCAGAGTTGGCCAGTAAAGGCTTGGAGGAGTTTTCAGAGTTAGGGAGGCCAGGGGGGTGGGAAACATTCTCAGGGAAAGATGGTGAGCAGGGCGAGGTAAGAACGTGGAGAGGGAAGGGCGTGCCCATATAATGAGGGGGTTCTTAGGTCACGTTAAGGATTTTGAATTTTATCCAGTGTACAACAGGAAGCCATGATATGATTTTAAAGTAAAAATACTATAATTTGATCTATAACTTTTATCATTTTAGATTCTAAATTTTGTTTAAAAACATATTTCTCAGCAGATTTAGTGAAATTACAGAGGTGTTCAGGTGACTGAAGTCACTTGCGTCATAGATCCAATTGTGTTTCTCTAAAAACTTCAAATATCTGTCTTTCCATCTCACAAAACAGCTGATGTTATTCGATTAACCACCAGCATTACATTAGTGTTTCACTAAATTTACATTTGGAGGCTACCATGACACACAGCGTATAAATAATCATAAATCAATAAGAAAAACAGCCTAAAAGAAAGCAGGACAAATGATATAAAACATTTGTGGGTCAAAAAATGCTAAACTCAATAATAGTTGGGGAAAATGTAAATTAAAACAAGATATTCTTTATCCAACCAACTGGTGAAAATTTTTAATACTTAGTGACAGTAAATACTGGGAAGAATTTGGAGTAACATATACACTTGTCCACTTGCTGGTAATATCTAAGTACAGAACTACTTTAAAGGCATTTTCCAGTATCTACCAAAAATATATATAACCCATAACCTGGAAATTCCACTTGCAAGCATAAACTCTAGGGTTTTACTCAAATGCATGTTGGTACCAGTAATGATATTCATTGCAACATTGTAGTAGGAAAAATACATATAAAATCAATAAAGGAACGGTTAAACCACGGTACACCCATATCTTGGAATATCTGGCAGTAGTTAAAAATTCCGAGCTAGCTCTGTCCAACTCACATACATTGATTGTGCAAGGTAGTGAATGAAGCAGGCTGTAGAGGAATGCGTATAGTACAATTCCAGTTATGTAAGAAACATCCACACTCATACAGGGAAACTATATACCTTTAATGGGTATCTATGTATGTAAAAGCAAAGAAACAGTTTGGATAGAGAAATTTGTTTCATATTTAATATTTTAATGTCTTATAAAGTGGCAAGTCATTGATTTAAAAAAAAAAATCTTGGCCCTAACATAATAATTCAGCTTATTCTATACAAATATAAAATAATATAATTTTCTATTTCACTGGATGTTAAAAAATAACCATTTACCCTTAATTTAAATTTTAAGAGACTCATTTGGGGTTGACACTGTGGATACTACTGACTTTTTAGCTATTCTCCTTAAAAAATTACTTCTTGATAAAAGTCCAACAATTGGAATATCTGCCAAATGAAAGCAAATAGCATTCCATTTCATTAAACGTTCAGATTAAAATATTCAGGTTAAATCAAGGTGTCCCTGAGGTTCCATTTAATTTCAAGTCTTATCAATCAAATGTTTCTAGAAGTATTGGTCAGAATTATACAACTAATTCCATCCTAGTAATAACTGCTTGCACGTAAGCTCCTCTTACACGATTCCCCCTGCTAGATCTCTGAGGGAGGGCAATGTGCTAATTGGCACCAGCGCAGTGGTCAGCTCCTTCCAGGCATACACTCTACAGCTTGAGAGCTTCGACTCAGCAGCCTCTCTGAACTTTCATCCTGCAGGATACACGGGTGCTCAGTGTGAGACAGACGTAAACGAATGCAGCAGTGATCCCTGCCAGCCTGGTGGGGCATGTGTGGAGCTGTCCTCAGAGAAACAGTACGGACGCCTTGCCCAGCTGCCCTCTTCATTCAGCTACCACAAAGCTGCAGGTTATGTTTGTGTTTGTCAGCCTGGATTCACAGGTGAGGGCAAGAAGACAGGAAGCGGCTTTCTGCATTTTATGGCGGATCATGGGTTTAACCAGATGGTATGTTAGCAGTACGACCCTGGCTGTGGAAACTCTGTTGACATGGCACGAAGGTTCCCCCTTGTGGGCATGAAAAATATCTTGGTTCGTGTGTCCTAATTCCTCAACTCACGAGGAGAATGTTAAAAACAGGGATAGAAGAGATGCATGTTCATACATTTTACTGGGAACTGCAGTGCATTTCAAATTCTTTATAAACCGAAAATACTGGAATTTTTGTTACAAAATTTTTAACAATGCTGTTAAATTTTATGTTATTCAAATTTGCTAATGGTGATTATATTTATTCATATTTACTTGGGGACCAGTTATCTAGTTTAAAGGAATCTTCCTCAGCTATTTTCCAGCTAAAGTCATTCCATACACAAAATTTAAATTACTACTCTTATTTTTGTTTACAGCATTCTTACTCTAAAACCCAGAGGAGATTTGCCTATGTGTTTTTCAGTGAACAATTGTGTTTGTGTCTGCTTCATGTAGAAAAACTTCAGAATTTTCAGTTCCCACTGTGCTAATGCGTAGCAATTTACCTATGACTGCATAAATACCAGTAAGAAAAACAATTCAGATTTAGATTTTGGTCTCATTTTTTTCTCAATAGATTAAATAATAGATACTTCAGGAAAGTGTTTCAGTTGTTATTGGGAGTTCTGAGAAAAGTAATAAAAGATAAGAAAACATGGAAGTCTATTTACGCTTCGGATTCTCTTTCTCTTAACATTTCACGTTTAAAGACTAGAGACCTTTGGTTTGTGGCACTGTTTGTTGTAAAGTTGCTGGAGAAGCGGTTTATTTGTTATTAACTGTCCTCTCTGTGAGAACACACAGGAGAAAAACCTCTTTAGTGTCCCTCTCTGGATAAGTGCTATTTCCCCTGAGCTAGTTTTAGTTTGCATGCATTTTACCTCAAACTGAAAAAGGTATGCAGATAAATCTTGATAAATGATAAAGGGCATGAAATAAATCTTATAATACATAATATTTCCCAGTCATGTAGACTGCTGGAAATAAATGAAGGGTCTGTAAACATATAGGTCTGTCTGGAACATATTTATGTATTTACCTCACACCTGGGACTATTTCAATTTCCTGTTTCTGTTTCTTACGGTTACCTCTTTTCTTTCTTATTTCTTTTTAATTTATTTGATTTTAGTACAATGTATGCATTTTGTCAGCTACTTTAAATCTTCTCTGGAGTAAGAGGGGTTATAAATTGTTTTTTAAAATGTTGGGTTCAGGATGATAGAGAAGGGATTCCATCAAAGTTAGAGATCATTGCTAATATTTCCTCATCAGATAATAAGACACAGATGATCAATGGTCCCATAGACCAAACAGCCCAGGCAGGAAAATGTTCCAGAAAAGTGTATTGGCCTTGATTTTTGAAGAGCTGCCAAAAACAATTACATATGTGAGTTAAGATGTCCTGGCTGTCCCCAATCTCTATAGCTTGATGAAATTGTTTATTTTTCACTCATGAAATTCTAAACATGGGTCCCCATCATTAATTGTCTTCCAATGGTGTTTCAGAGTGACAGCTTCCTCTATTTCTCCCCCTTGTCAAAAAGGAGTTTTCAAATCTATGCTCTTCTTCCAAGCCATGAGGGCAGGAAATACAGCCTAACACCAGAAGGTTTGATGGGCTGAGCCCTACAAGTAACAAGTGTCTCTTCTATCCACATTTCATTCATCAAAATATAGTCCTACAACCACATTTAATTGCCACAATGACTGGAAAATATAGTCTTATTGTTCACCTGAAATAAAAAGCAAACAAGTTTCATGAACTACTCAGTTTAACACAATAGCTGGAATTTGCAAAAAGGGGATTAAAAAACAGATCATCTAATTTTCCTATTTATATGTATGCTACTTTTTAAAATATCTGAATATGATTTCTTTTATTTTTAAATTAAATCTTTTAAATGAGAATAGTAGATTCATTTGCAATACTAAGAAAAGAAAAAGGGAAGCCCAGTATACTTTACCTACTTTCCCCAATGGACCATTTTTTGTGTCCACCAGCAGTGTACGAGTGACCCAATTTCTTCACATCTTCACTAGCATTTGGTTGTTACATTTTTTAAAAAAATTTAAGCCACTCTGATAGCTATACAATGATATCTCATTGTGGTTGTATATCCCTAATGACTAGTGATGTTGAACAACTTTTCTCTATTTATTTGACATGTATTTATCTTTTTCAGCAAAGCCTCTCTTCATGTCTTTTGCTTCTTTTTCAATGGATTGTGTTTTTTTTCCTCTTGAGTAAATTCCCACATGTAGACTGTAGGCATTTTTAAAAAGTTCATTCCTGAGTATTTCATTTTTGGGGGGATGATTACAAATAGTATTGTTTTTAATTCAGTTTCTGCATATTTTTTTGTTCGTGTTGGGGAAGACTATCACGTACACTGTATTCCATCTTTTGACTCCTACTTAGCCACACGAGAGTGGGCCTTAAGCTGGCGATGCTTTTACTGAGCAGTGAAGTGGCCTTACAGCCTGAGTTGTTGGGTGTAGTCTCTATACTTTGTCAGTTAAATTATGTAGGATGATTGTGTTGATAAGATCTTCTATATTTTTGTTGTTTTTTCAAATTTATGAGCATAATATATTGTGATCTCTGCCTGATATTACTATAGCCACTCCTCTTGCCTTTTAAGAAATTATATTTTCACGATAGATCTTTTTTTGTCCTAACACTTTATGCCTATGTCATTGAATTTGAAGTGTGTTTCTTATAAACATATCCAAACATATATTGTTGGTTCATGCTTTTTGAGTTTACTCTGTTAATCTCTACCTTTTAGTTGATGTACTTAGATTATTTACTTTCGAGTAATTTCTAATGTACAGGGGCTTAATTCTATCATTTGCTTTTTATTTGATTCCTCTTTCCTGTTTTTGATTTCTTGTGAGTTTCTTGACTATTTAAGATTTCATCTTGATTTATTTATATTATTTTGAGGTATATTATTTTGCATAGTTTTTATAGTGAATGCTTTATTTATAATTTTCCTAGTGTATTGGTATCAACATTTTACCACTTAAAGTGAATGAAGTACAGACACTTCTATTTAGATCCTTTTTCCTTTCCCACTTTAAAATATCATTGTCTTGAGGATCAGATTATGTTTTATTTTAATCATTACATATTATTTAAAAAATTCTTATTTGTATCTATAGTTTTGCACTCTCTATTGTTTTTTCTTTCTTCTTGTGGCCTTAACATTCTTCTTTTGTCATTTACTTTCTGTATAAAGAAATTCCTTGACCCAGTCTTGGGTATGTTTCTGAAAATTTCTTTTAGTTTTCCTTTGTCTCCAAAAATCTTATTGCACTTTGTTTCTCTGAAGACAATTTTGTTAAATATAGAATTCATTGTTAGCAATTCTTTTCTTTTAGAATTTGAAAAATTGTACACCACTTCCTTTTGTACTCTGTGGCTTCCACTGAGAAATCTTTTGTCATTGAAATTGGTGTTCCTTATAGATAACACATTGTTTCTTCCTGGCTACTCTCTTTATCTTTTATATTTTCTTCCTGTTTGTCCTTAGTTTTCAGAAGTCTGTTTATGATATGCCTTATATTTATTTCTTTGGGTTTATCCTTTTCGGGATCTATGTAGTACATTAGTCAGTTTCCTGTTACTCTAACAAATACCTGAGATAAGTCAACTGAATAAGAGAAAAGGCTTCTGCTGGCTCATAGTTTCGGAGGTTTCAGCCCATGGTTGCTTGGCACTGTTGCCTTTGGGTCTGTGGAAAGTGCTGCATCATGGTAGCCAGTGCACGGCAAAGGAGGCTGCTTATTTTTTGGTGGTCAGGAAGGAAAAAAAAAAAAAAGAGGGAAGAAAAGGGGCCAGGGTTCCAATATCCCCTTCAAGGATACACCCCAGTGACCTAACTTCCTTCTTTCTGAGGATTCTACCACCTCCCGACAGTTCGGCAGTCTTGAGGCCAGTCCTTTAACACATAGATCTTTGTGGGGCACTCACCCAAACCATAGTATTCAGCTTTTCAATTTTTGGATATATGTATTTTGTCAAATTTGGGAAATTTTCAGCCAGTTTTCCTTTCAATCAGCTCTATTATCTTTCCTCCACTTCTAGAGGTCTAACCATAAAAATTTGGGGTTTTTTTTGTTATCTTTTCACAGATTTCTGAAGCTCTGTTCATTTTTCCCTTCTATTTTCTTTCTATTGATTAGATTGTACAAATTCTATTGATCTGGCCTCCAATTCACTGATTACATCCCTTTTTATATCATTTCTATTAACCCATCCAGGAAGCTGTTTATTTCTCCTGTTGTAGCTTTCAATTCTATAAATTTCCATCCTATTCTTTTAAGTAACATCTACTTCCTTGCTGATAGGTTCTATTTTTCGTTCATCTCTAGAGCATTATACTGGCTAGCTGAATAATTTTTATGATAGTTGCTTTAAAATTCTTGTCGAATAATTCTAACAATTGATTCTTCACAGTTAATTTTATTTTCTCATTTAAGTGGTGATTGTCTTGATTCTTGTGATGATGGGTATTTTCATTTGCATTAGGGATATCATTTTGGAGATTATTTTGGGTATCATTTTGGAGACTCTGCGTCTTATTTGAATTTTTTAAATTAAGTTTGAAAAATGGGTCAGGGCCTACTTATGTGGACTGTGGGTCTAATCATCAGTTAACAGAGTAATTGCAGTGTTATTTTGGTACTCTTGGTTGATCTCATGCTATTGGGGCTCACGTGCATCTCTGCTGGTGGTCCTCGAGTGGTCAGGTGTTTCCTTATTGAGGGACAGGAGTTTCCAACCCATGGGAATGAAGAGGCCTCCCTGGCTGGGCGTGTGTTGTAAAAGGTTTTCTCTGACTGTGGAGAATGAAGAAAATGTCCCAGGCAGGGAACTTGTGGTGGCAAAGTCTTCTTTGCTGCAGTCCCCCAGGCTCAGGGTTTCTGACCCACAGGGGGCTCTCACGACTGCTGAGAAAGGAAAGCACTTCACATGCCAAGCTTTCGTCAGGTGCCCCTGCCCTGTGAGGGAGGGGAGCCCCGGCAGCAGAGAGAGGCAGCTGGTTGCTTTTGTCAGCCAGACTCTGGCGAATTCTTTCCAGGTTTGGGATGAATTTGCACTGTAGGTGGCCCTCTGATTCAGCCCGGAGAAGGAAGCAGCCTGTCTGGGCCGCCTTCTGCCAACTGAGGGTCAGCAAAGAAGGAGACTGGGCCACCTTCTCGTGTGGGGCTGGTGGTTATAAGAAACCCTGATGCTTTGTCCTTCTTTCAGTCCTAATAATTCTACCGTCTTCTCCATTTTCAGAGTGTTTTTATTATATACAGCTTGTAGTTGTGCTTAGTGGGGAGGAACGGGGGGAGATGGGCCTGCACTATCTTGACCAGAAGGAAATCCCCGTGTCACATTTTAAAAGCACATAAATATAATAGAAGCATCAAAAAATTGTTTTCTGAGTCAATGCTGACTTTCCCTTCATTTCTCCTATAATACTTCAAAGCTGGAAATATCATTTAGTTTGATTGATGAGGAGAATATACTTATCATTAACAATCGAGAACTGACTGCTTTCCTTACCTCCCTTCTCCAGTGAAAAGTAGGACATTCGGCTCTACTTTATCTTTGTTATGTATCCATTTTCTCTTGATTCAGTTACAAAAAACCACAATTTCCTTTTCACAAGCTCTATATGTTTGAAGTTCTATCATTAAATTAAAATAAAATTCATTACGATGAAAAATATATCTATCATACACTTAATGACATGGCTTCATTCAAAGAGAACATCAGAATTGTCAAATATAGGTACAAACTACTTCCTATTTTTTAAAAAATATAATTAAGAATGTGTTTATTATTCTTCACTACTTGAGTCATTACCATTCAATTGGAAATATATGCATATGCAATATGAATTTTCTAACTTTCTATAATGTAAAAATGATATAGAACAGAGTGGAAAATTAATGGGTCTCAGAAGGTAGTAATACTTGACTGATAGAACAGAGGGATCTTGAGACCACGGAAAGCAAGACAGAGAAAAGGCAGGGGCACAACAAGGGGAGTCCTAGTAAAAGGAGTCGAACTCCCCCGAAGGAGATTAGCTTTATGCAAGGTTCGTCTGGGATTTCCAGTAAGTCAAGTTATCACGGCCCAGAGAATCCCAAAGTCTCATTCAACAAGATAATTAAGAAAAATCTAAAGATCCACTAGGTATCTTAAAGATTAGAGTTACAATAATAGTTACTACTCTGTAATTCCCTAAAATCACCAAAAATTATCTTAGCAAAATGTCCTTGTATCTCATCACAGCTACTTGTGCCAAAAGCTGCAAATGTCAAATTAGCATGAGAATGGAACCCAAACACTTGATTTAAAGGTCTACGCATGTACTTAAACCCACCCTTTCACATAATTTCAATGATAAACTGCATAAATCTATAGTTGCAGAAGGCTCATAGTTAAAACTGTTTAGTCTATTCCAAAATCAGTAAATTATCTTTATTTTGTATGACCACCCTTGACCACTACTGGAAGGAATGTTGGCTGCTTCCTTCTGCTTTAGGTTTCCAGTCCAGGATGCTGGGCTCAGTTCTATTCCCCCCAGAAAATGGATGTGAGGAAAAAGATGTGCAAAAATATAAGACAACATGATAACTGGCAGAGTGGAGCTATAAAAGAGCACAATCAGACAAATCTATTTGTGCCAGATAGAATTTCGTGAACAGTATAAGAGCTCAAATGGTTTGACAAACTAGCACTTTTTAAAAAATCAAATGTATATGTTACTTCTGAAAATTAAAAAGGATCTCATGACCTGCGTGCTTCCCAGAGGACCTAGAACCATCCTGTCTGAAGCAATCGATCTAAATTGAAGACAAGTGCATTTTTAAGATTTCATTTCTGTTTATCGAAATATGGTTTATAACGACACCTTTAACAAGTTTCCAAACTGTCTTTAAATCAAGTTTTCAATTCTAACTTGCACCGGGCAACTCCAATTAGCATTTATTCCAACTGAGAGGGACACCACTACAATCCTTGGAATGCTCCCTTGTTGATTCCCCGGCTGGGATTTTACTCACTTCAGCCATCTGCTCTCTGCAAGGCAAGCCCTGGCTTCGAACCTCAGGCAGAAACAGCAGGGTTTTTAATGAGAACCATCCCAAGGAGCGCCACCTGGCCACGCGATTGCACATGGAGCTCTCATTCTCGGGTTCATCAGCTTCACACCCAATGTTGCTAGAATGAAGTGTTCATTTTCCTTAAAAATTAAATCTTGTCACTTTACCTCAGTCCAGTTAAAAAAGCCATATTTGGCCAAATATTGGCTGTACAAGCCTCCTGTAGTCGGGAAGCAATAGGCATACAGGATAGTCAGTATCTCCTGGCCAAAGAGAAACTTTCAATGGTTTGTTCCTGTGCTGTCTTCATATTTTAGACTCAGTGTTCTGAGAGATACATTATTCTTCCTTACTTACAATTTCAAGTTTATTTGGATTCTAAGTAACTTGATCAGATATTTTATACACACATAAAGCTATAATTCTTAAAGATCAAACTGTGCCTCAATCCTTATTTACTTAATATTTATTACTATTTTCAATAGATTCCTCTATTTTGCCTTTACCATGCATATTCATTTCCATAAACAAAACTATCCACATTTCTTCTTGTATCGTGTTTGGACTTACTGTCTTAACTACAATAAGTACGATGGGGATACCACCTCTCTATATGTAGATTAATTTTGAAAATCATGCTTATTGAGTGCCTACTACCACCTACAAAAGTATTACATAGAGAAGAGAAATTTAATGACCATGATGTGGAAGTCCAAACACACAACAAAACAGAAATGTATGTGAGACTCTGATGACAGAGATACATAAACATGATATCAGGGTTATTGGTCACTTAATCATGTTAGCACACTTACTGGTTTTTGTTTTCGTTTGTTTTTGCTGTACTGGAGAATGAACCCAGGGCCTTATACATGTTAGACAAGTGCTCTACAGTCGAGCTATATCCTCAGTCTAAAATAAGCATTCTTTTGTTGACTTGAAGTCACACAGGATAAGGGAAAGCTCATGAATGAATAGTCAATTGACATTGTCAATTGGCACAACCAATTCAAATATACTGGCCAACCAATCTTACAGAAGAAATAATTTTCTAAAATAAAAGAATAAAACTATTATAAAAATTTCACCAGGAATTTCATAATTAAGTCTCAACAATCCATATTATCACACTGTAGGTGCTGTTCTTGAGATTTAGAAGACTTGAATTATAGATTTTCATACCAGTTTTTCTATGTGAGAAATGTAGGCCACCCCTATTTAAAAGAGCTTTACATGAAAATAACCATGTTGATTATGATCATTATGTATACAATGTACCAATACATGTTCTTGGTAAAAATAAAAAAAAAAAATAAAAAAAAAAGAGCTTTAAGGAAAGGAATATTTTCTGACAATAGCCAGGTGTTTCTTAGACTAGAAAGTTGAAGAAAATGTTCAAAGAAAACTTTGGGGATGTTAGGAGTTGTGCTTTCAATAGACTATATGGCAAGCCCTCAAAGATCTGGTCAGTGTACGCCTGCTATTCATGGGATGCCCATCTTGACACCTTGGATCTTTTTCTAGTTGCCTAAGACCCTCCAAAGTTTTCTTTAAGCATGCTAATCATTTAGAAAAGACAACTAGTGACCACTCTCTGACCTAGTCAGCAATTGCAGTCCTTTTACCAAGAACCGATCCTGTAATTGTTGTAATTGTTGAAGGAGTGTTTTTGTCCCCTAACATTAACAACAGAGGACACTCTGAACCATCTGCCTTTTTTGGAGTGTGATAGCTAATCTTAATTTTCAACTCGATTGGCTTAAGAGACACCTAGGGGTTTAGTAAAGTACATTTCTGGGTACATCTGGATGGGTAATGAGTGCAGGGTCTTGGGAACTACATCCGGTCCCTGGTCCCTTCCTCTCTGGCACTATTCCTGGCCTGCTATGCTTCCTGGCCACCATGAGTTGAGCAGCTTTTCTCCATCACCATGCCCTTCTGCCATGATGTCTCTGCCATGGAGCCACTCAGCCTTGGACTGAAACCTCTGAAACCATGAGCCAAAATAAACCTTTTTTTTCCCTAAAGTTGTTGATGTTGGGTATTTTGTCTCAGCAATAGAAAAGCTGACCAAAGACACCCTACATACCCTCCCGACCACCGTCATATACACATTCATCTCGAACTACTGTTCGGCCTTGAGCAACTCAGTCCAAGGGGAAGTATCTAAAACCTTAGACCGAGCAATTCTTTTACTGAAGAATTAGACATCTGCTCCCCTAAAGAAGTGCTGCTGTACTGTGGGTCATTCAGCTTTCTGTTACTGTAATAAAATCCCTGCAATAACCACTTTTTAAATCACACTTCTGGAGGTTTTAGCCCATCGCCAATTGGCCTCATTGCCTTGGGCTTGTGGTGAGGCAGCACATCATAGCAGCAATTTCACGTCCTCAAGGTCAGGACAAGAAAAAGTAAAAAGAGGAAGTGGGGTGTCCCACAACTCCTTTAGGGGGTACTTGTCAGTAGCCACAAAACCTTTCACTGGGCCCCACTTCTTTTTTTATTATATGAAAAAAAAAAAGAAATTTTTCTAACCAAATAATAAGAGAATAACTTTAATTATTATACTGTGTATCATTATCACCAAATTAGTTACTCAGTACAAATGTAGACCAAAAAGATTCTCACAAAAAATAAACAGATAATAACACAAATTTTCTTTTCAAAAAAAGTAAGATAAATTATTTTGGTAGTATAAATGGAATGAATTAGCATACATATGGCAATATTTTTAAGACAATATGTAATTTGTCGGAGCATTTTAATTTCTCTCTACTTCTTATTTATCTCTATTCTTCTCTCTCTATATATATTTGTTCTCATATAAGAGAAATCATGTGATATTTGAGCTTTTGTGTCTGACTTATTTCACTTAACATTACGGTCCACGTTGTATCCATTTACCAATGGAGTACTGCACTGCCATAAAGAAAGATAAACTTGAGGCACTCATAGGTAAAGGGGCCCACTTCTTAAAGTTTCCACGACTTCCCAGTAGTGCCATGCTGGAGACCAAGCCTTTAATATGTGGGCCTTTGGAAGGCATTCTAGATCCAAACTATAGCATTTTGGCTGTTAGCCAAAACCACCTCTTCTTCTATAGCAACCCTCCTCACTTATCTTGGTCATTACCTAAGCAGTAATCCTTAAAATTCTATAATCAGAACTAATTACAACTTCCCCTAATGTCATCAGGAACAATTTCATCATGTCTTCCATGTCTGCTTACCTGAGTCATCCGCAGAAGCCTGACATTCCAGTTTATCCATCAAGTCCTGGTATCTAATCCCAGAAAGGCTCTATGTATTGCTTAATTTCATACCATTTTCTATCCCCGTTTGAACTTCCCATTATATGCTGAAGAGCTCAAGATTTATCAGAAACCAAATAACCAATATCTTCAACTTCTTTTCTAAATATTTCCTTCACCTTAAGCTAAATCCTATTTCCTCAGGACACTATTTCTTCTATTCCTTCTCAAATAGTGTCTGTCTTTAAGTAGTCTTCTAAGTCTCATGTTCAGCTGGTCTCAAAGGTAAGCTAAACGTCCTCATTTTATTGCCACATCTGGACAATTACTTCTCCCTCTTCATTCAAAACCTTAACTCTTAAGATGCTGCTGCCCATTACCTCTCCTCGTTAATGATAATCTTCTCGCCTCCTGGTAACTTTCCCCTTAGCAACTAAATACTTTCATAGCTTACTTTTCTCATCATTCTTGGGATATAGATATTCATGTGGATGGTCTACGCAAACCATTATCTCCCTCTCGTTTGATGTCCTTATCCCAGTGGCTGTGACCACCATCATACCAGTTCCTCCATTCTTTTGTCACGACTGAAACCTTATCACAAATAACCTCTCTAAATAACTCACTTTCATTCAGTCTAGTCTCTGAACACAACTTGTATTTTTCCAATTTATTTATACTCCAAAGCTTTTTTTATTGCACTTAGGCTATTGTCTTGATCATTTTGTTTCTTACTTACTGCCTCATTTACCTTCTGTCCCAACTAAGATTCCGTGGTAAGTCCAATAATTATTACCTTACATATATTCTCTGTATTAGTTAGGGTTCTCTGGAGGAACAAAATCAATAGAATTATACAAATTATATCTCTATTATAGATATAATATATAATGTATATAATATATAGTTATTATCATATATATTATATGCATTATATATTACATCATATATAATGTATATAATATAAGATTATGTAAGGAGATTTAATAGTAAACTTACAGGATCAGAGGCAGGATAGTCCATAATGGCCATGTGTGTGCTGGAGAACCAGACGATCCAGTAGCTGCTCAGTCCAGGAAGCCAGAAGCTGTGGAACAAGAGAAACTGAGGATATAGTACCAGTCTAAGACTGAAGGTCTGGAAACACCCTGCAGAATCACTGGTAGGAACCTGTGTTGAAAGGCTGAAGAAACTGGAGTCTGATATTGACAGGTGATGGCAGCAAAATGTGCAGCTGCTTAAGCAGAATGGAGCTCTTCAAATGTACTCCAACTTCCTCCTCCTTCCTCTTTTATTCTTCCCAGGCTACAAGCCTGTTGAATGGTGCTTCCAACAAATGGGGTGAGTCTTCTCTTTTCAGGTGCTAGCCTACATGCCAGTCATCACAGACACACTCAGAAGTATAGTTGACCAAGCTGCCAGGCATTTCTTAATCCCGACCACAGTTAATGGTCATACCCTTAGTCTGCCTGATGCTGTCTCTCCTTTGTATTTACCTAACAAAGGAACGATTACCATTAAGCCTAAACCTGTAACTTCTCCATACCTCTAAGCAATTTGAATGCGCTGGAGAAAAACTTAAAAGGCACACAATGAACTGAGTGTCACTTTAAATTTATGACCCAAAATCTCAAGAGGGCCTTAGACCATAATTCTTTTAGAGCTCTATTTCCTAAAATGACCTTGTTATACCATCTCCTTTGTCAATTTCCCAGCACCTCTTCCCTCCTGTTACACCAAGTGATTATCAAGTTTCCAATTTTACACTGGAAACCTAAGTATCTTCTCTTTCATCCATTAAACCCAACGATATTTGATTTTATCCTCTTTACAAGTACATAAGTTATCCTGATAACTGTTTCGTAGATGCTGGCAGAAGACGTAAGACGTGGGTGGAAAAGAAGGTAGAGAAAACAGCATGCGCACCATGTTTACACTGATTACTCTCATACTCAACTCCCTTAGAACTGACACCGCATGAACTCACGTGGGGACTGCGAAGGCAGATTGGGATCACAACTGAAAAACACGTAGTTGCAGAATTGATTGTTTTTATAGCAAGCAGCAAAAAGCTACTCTTTGACCCAGAAAGGATGTTACTTATTTGTCAAAGTTGCTTGCTGCAACACCAAACCAAGAAACAGCCAGGGTGAAGAAAGTCAGATCCTTGGATTCTAGGTGTTCCCGGCAAGAAACTTCGGGAATGCATGGGAATCCATAAAGGATCGCGCTTCTAGCAATCTGTCCCGGCACCCTGCATGTTCTGACTGAACTATAATTTTCATGTGAACATGCCACTTCGTCCATCACTCTGCCTAATGTGACTAGGAAGGACCGGGGCCAGATCTGTGCAGTTTGCCTCACATTGTATTTACTTGAGGATATTACTGAGAAGATTTTAATCAATAGCGTTTGGTCAATCTGTAGTACTGACTTCAACTCTACTCCACAGCACTCGGGGACTCAGAAAAGTGTGAATAGTACCAAGGGCAAGAGTAGGTCTTATTTCAGATAGCCAGAATGTAGTTCAAAGCCAGTCAGCTGTCCACTAAACACAAGCAAGGGAGTTGAGATTGGGCTGCTGATCTTCGAGGTCATTACCAATAATCACAGGAGCAATAGACGAGCAGCCCTAAACCCTGAAGTAGACACACTACCCCACACAAATGCATAACAACACAAAGAGGAACCCTTCAATCCAGTTCGGAATTTCTCGTTAAACGTGATTTAGATCCTTGTCACATTGCTTTCCTTAATATGATACAGTGAAGAATGTTACTTCTTAGTTTCAGCCTCGTTCACCGTATATGGCACCACTGAAAGCTACTTGGGCTTCAGAAGAAGCCTATGAATTTCTATCATAAAGACAGAAACCAGCACCTAGGGGTCTGAATGTACACATACGGATTGAGGCTGGGGGCTCGGGAGCTGTGCTTTTGGTTTCAGTCATGGGAGAGTAGTTCAGGGCCAGTCAAGCCTGTCAGAGTTGCTCTGTTCTTGTAGAAAGTGTCAGGGAGGACAGTCCTACGGTGAGTTTAATTGCCAAGCACAGCTACTGCTAGATTCAGCCACCATCTGATTGTTTTGCTAATGTACAGGGCTGAATCTAAGGGACAAGATGCTGCTAACTGCCATCTCCCTTGCACCTTCAGGATTTTGAATGTTCTATCCTCTGTACTAGGATTATTGTCTCCATAGCCGTGAGACTTGTCTGTCCCAATTCTATCACTTCACCCTTTCTCCAGTCATCTGCTTATACCAGACCTTTCAGCCAGAGACCTGATGTGAGCATAGCTCAGAGGGAGCGCACTTGGAATCCATTGTTTTCATAGCAAGCAGCCCCAGTGGTTGTGGCAACAAAGATCAAACGCTGACAGGGACCTGGCTTTCTATTAGAAAAATGTCAAGGGCCCTTTGAGATGGCTTCAGGGATAGGAAAAGTCTCCTGGACTCTCATTCAAAGGGTGGGCAAGAATAGGAAAGCAAGGGACTCCCACTGCCCCACATGCCAATCAGATTGGGATTGAGGAACGGGATATGACTGAAAGAAGCATGCTGGAGTGCTGCCTTCATGTCACTGGCTCCCCTGCCCCCGTGTGGGAGGGGAACACTATCACAGCAATGGGGCAGCAAGCTCTGTGGCTTCCGCCACAATATCATGTCTGTAGCTGCTGAGTTAAGGTTATATAAACCGAATCTGAAATTTCATTTTTCTGCCTTGACCAGTCACAAGCCTGATGCTTTCTAATTCCCCTAAGGACAACGTGATGCGCGTTTGTGATTTCTTAAAATCTGCCTCTTTCCCTTCCTACTCACTGTCATTCTTTTGCTAACTTACTTTCTATTTTCTAATCTCTCAGTGTTGGCAGCCCCTAGACTTCAGTCCTTGTACATCTCTTTTCTCTCTCTACTTATTCCCTAGGAAAATCTCATGTAATCTCTTGACTTTAGTTTATACAGATGTTTACAACATCTAAATCTTTCTCCCTAGCCCTAACCTCTCTTATAAACTTCCCTTAACTTTTCCTCTTCCATTTAGAGGAGCTGAAATGACTTTCAAATATAATATATCCCCAAAAAAACTTATTTTCTACATTCCTGAATTCCACAACAAAGACATCAGGCTATTAAAGGCAACCACCCGGCACACACACACACACACACACACACACACACACACACACACACGCACATACTGCATAAAACAATAGTAATAAAAACATCTCCTTCCCATATCAGTAAATGGTAACAACATATTAACCAAACTGGTAAAGCCATAAATTTAAGTCATATATGATTTCTCACTTTCCTTAATAGGCCACATCTGATTCACCTGCAATGTTGTCTTTTCCCTTAGGTTGTGTTCCAAGCATGGTCATCCTGCTCCATCTCTATCATTTCTCCTCTAGACCAAGCCACTGTCCCCTCTCGACTTGCAGTAGCCTGTGTTTGGTGTGGTTCATTCTAGACTCAGAGCTTTTGGAGTAACTTCTAATGCGAATCAGATCACGAGTCTTGTATTTGAACACAACACATAATGGTTCACATCACTCTCTAAATAAAACCTGTACTTCTTAACTACCACACTCTATAAACACTTCCGTAATCTTCCCTTGGCCTTGCTCTCCACTCACTTCCGGTCTCCTCACTGTCTTCACTCTAACAAGACTGGATTCTTGAAGTTAGTTGATTAGGCCAAACTCACTCCTATTTTGAGTTCTTTACTTTTACATTTCCCTTGCTGGAGGACTCCATAGCGATTCTTTCCCCTCTTTTAGATTTTTGTTCAAATCTTTTTCAGATCTTGTTCAATACTTTGCCAAATAGCAAATAAATAGCAAATAAATAGGTGAATAAAATGTTACCTCCTTCTGTGCTCCAACACAAACATACATATATGTACTCTACTTCCTTACAGTAATTAACTTGTTCATAGTATTTATCACTACTGGATTGTATACATGCACACACACACACACACACACACACACACACACACACACATTTCTACAGTCCTAACTAGAACTGAACATCATGAAAGAGACTTTGAACATCTGGATATTGAAACTGTAGAAGTTATCACTGGAGATGTGATTAGGATTATTTGTGTAATAAAACATTTAATGCTTTATTAAGGCAAAGTTTGCACATCTCTCTGCCTGCCGCTATCCTGTGGCATTGTCTTTGAGTCAAATATGTAATTGTAGCTCATTGCTGTGTGACAAAGTTATTGTACCCGTTAGACGTTTTAGTAGAACTGCCATTGTTGACACTGTTATGGTTCTCAAGGCAGAACCATAAAGTTTTGTTGATGTATAATAATGTCATTTGGTTGTATTTTTTCATTTTCACTTCCTGGCTTGTATCTCATAGTGTGCGAACAAAGTGGGAAGATGGACAGGCTAAGACTGCGAGGGTAAGCTACCAGCACTTTCCAGATCACACACCGATGCAGACACTAGCCAATTGCTGAAGATTTTTCAACATGAATCACACAAAATTTCCTGCTCTCCCTCCAAGTTAATGTTCATTATTACATTTTTCCAGGTAGTTCTATTGCTGCCATAGATACGGTTTTAACCTGATTCACTCTCACCTTTCCTTTTTATCTGTCACTGGCTTCCTCTTTCCCTAATTCACAATGGTTCTTAATAATGAATTCATTACATGAAGGTTTCTCAGACCCCAAACTCTATCAACCCCTCCTGAAAAGGAAGAGCTAGACTCAACTTTCATGCCTCTGAGATGCAGGCATGTAAATTTCAAGTTTCATTTTTACTCTTCTTATAGAAGTCTGACTCCAAAAGGGAACAGGATTTGAATGAAACATTTCCAAAGTTTCGCAGCTACCCTACTGCTGAAGTTATATGTGTTTATTCCCTTTTTCAATAAGTTCTTTAAAATTACCCTTCTCTAAATACCAGTTTACCTTGTACTGATAAAATCACAACAATACAGATGTGATGATTCCTCACCCCTTTTTGTTTTTCGTTTGTGATTATTTTATAGAAGTAATCATACACATTCAGAAATTTATACATATCATGCACTTACAGTCAGTAAATTTGTTATAAAGGGAGCACACTCATGTATCTAGTACCTGGATCAGGATGATTGCATGTATGCTACTTTCTTTTGAAGGAAGCAGCTGGATGTAGCCCAGGTAATAACATTCAGTTCAACAGAGCCACAGTGTTCAATAGAGCTGCAGTGTTTAAATAATTAAAACTATCTGCAAGGGAGAAAAAGCATCCTTACAAAGAAGAAGGATTCTGTGTGGTTGGAATTGTTTGTAAATAGGAAAACTGAGATTCTGTGCTTAGTGTTTGACTGGGCTGCTGTCTTTCTTTGGTTCTTTCTAACCAAGAATGTACATAAAATCAAGCCCTGAAGATCAGTGCCCTTGCATCTCTCAAAGGCACACGTGTTGGAGGCTCGGTCCCCAGCCCAGCATGAAAGGAGGTGATGGGAACTTTAAGAGGTGGGGGCTGATGGGAGTCGCCTAGTCACTGGGGTTGTTCCCTCAAAGGAGCATGGAGGACCCTGGTCTCTTCTTTGTCTGCGGCACTTCCTGGACAAGGTGAGTGGTGTGCTGTGCCACGTGTTCCCATCATGATGTGCCACTGTAGTCCCAAAGCAATGGGGACAACCATTGGACTAAAGCCTCTGAAACCACGAGTCCAACAGACTTTTTCTCTCTGTAATTTGATTATCTTCGGTATTTATTATGGTAATGGGAAGCGGTTGACAAAATCAGTGTCTGAGTCACAATATCAAGGGAATTATAAATGTGCACAAGCAAATTCTATGCATATTTTCTAATCAGTAAAGATGATAATCAGACCATCCTTAAAAATGATTTTTCAAGTTCATGAAGTAAGTACACTAAAAGAATGGTGAAGGACTGGGGATTTAGCTCAGTGGTCAGAGTGCTGGCCTTACAAGCATAAGACCCTGAGCTTGATCCCCAGAACCAAAAAAAAAAAAAAAGGACTGGTGAAATCAGCCTTTTGTTTTCTGTATGTGTAGAATACTTTATTGTAAGTTATGGATGCTATCACTAAAGTCTGAGGTGAAAGGTTAGAATGAGTTTCCTAAGATGGGAGACTTAGTGCTAAGCCTGTATTTTAGTCTGGGTAAACTTTGGAAAATTGTGGAATTATTACATCTTTCTCTTAGGGCTAACATCATTTTAGCACAAAGGTGTTGCCTAAATGATGACCATAACAAAATGTTTATAACTAGGCACCCGAAATTCAACAACAGAGTTATAGTTTCCTCTTCGTGTCATTATTCATATACAATAATCTCATTTTGTGTTTACATGCTTCAATTACTTCCATGACTTAATAAATAGAAAACAACTGGGCTCTACAGAGTCTAAGGTGTTTAAATCAAGGGCAGCATTTATTGTGAGTCACCTACAAAACAAATACTCTGGAATATCATCAAAAGTTTTGGAACAGAGACTCTTTTTGGGGGAGGGAGGTGGGAGTCTGAATAGAGGCCAGGGCCTCTTATTTATCTATTTCTCTGAGTGAGTTTTAACACTGTTGACCTGGCCAAACTCCAACATCGTTCATTATATCTTGCCTGTCTCAATCATCCTTGAAATTTTAATAAGGCCCTATATTTCTTATCTTAACCCACTTTCGTAATATATTTTTGAGCAGCCATCCAGCTGTGGTCATTCAGTTAAGAAGTAGCTAGATTTATCTAGCAGCTAAGGGCTCCCTGAATCTCTTATTCCCCCACAGAAGCAGGGAGAAGCTCAGTGAATTTGTTCCAGTGAAAAGATTTGAACAGCTTAGACGAATAGATAAGAAAATCCAAATAAGATAATCAATTTCTCAAGCATTTCTCATAGTGAATTCATTAGGAAAAAAATGATAGCAGCAAGCACCCAGCCGAGCACTTAACTTCAACCATAGTTAAATTCTGTTAAGCCCAAAAAGTAAAATGCTACAAGAAATTAAAACACCAGGAGGCTTTACACCAAGACGCTCTCCAGATCATCTGAAGCCTTTTCTAGCTTTGAATCTGTGCTGTTGGCCCCTATGTGCTTTGATCGTCTGGACTGAACACATCACCATGCCGAGCTACACAAAGCGGCCCAGCGGGTCTGACAAGGCCCGGGAGCCAGCACGTGTGTGTCCGGCGCATCTCTCCTCCCTCGCTGAAACTCCTTGGTGAGAATTTTTAAGCACACAAAGGCATGCTCCTAAAAGCAGTAGGAAGGGGGAAGAGATTCCTCAGCTCCTCCCTGTTTCTAAGGGAGGATATGTCTCTGTTCATGACCTCGGGGTCTCATCTAATAACCGTTCCTATTTGAATTATTATGCCTAGATTCCGAAAAATCATTAATTAATATCATCTTTCTGACTGTTCATTCAGGCAGTATCTCTCTAGAACATTCGGCTGACTTTTAACAAATGAGGCCCTCATTCTAGTTTACTATCATTCTCCTTTCAATATTTTTAGCCTAGTCGAGCATTGTGCATTAGAGAAATAAGATAATTTTTCGGTGATTTGGGATATATTATAGCTGAGATATAAGAGAAGACTAGACTGTGACTATATATATCCAAGTCTCTGTTTATATTATTCTATTTACTCCATATTTCACAGGAAAATTTAAATTATATCCAACATGCTGATACAAAATCAAACATAGTATTCTACTTTTGTTTGTACAGAATGAATAAGTACTTTCTTTAGGTCCTTATAAGAATATCTTTAAAAAAAGTTTTCTCCATAGAGAAGCCAGATGTCAATTTAATCTGCTTATGTGTAACTAAAAGTGTTTCCTTAATAAACATATTAATTTTTGTCCTCTGAAATAAATTCTGTACCTATAATGTACATATTTCACTTAATCAAACCAAGAACTTATGGAAAATGATTAAAGAGAGTAGAGTACGCATATACCCTTCAGCTTGTCAGGTGATAATATAACTATTACAATAGTTTATAATGATTGCTGTTCTAGTCTTAAATTCATGTAGAAACTTTCCACAGCTACTTAACCGACAGGAAAATTTTTAAAAATTTACACACAGATTGGCAAAGCCAGCTACATACCAACCAGTAAGATAGCTGAACTCCTTAAAAATGTTCTGTATTCTTTAATGGGAAGAAGCCAAATAATTTATGGGCTTTAAGGAGGAAACCCTTCCCTGCAGACATGTCTGATGCTTCCCAAATGGTCTCCCTTCTTCGGGCCACAAGCGGTATTGTCACTGGGCTGGGTCTCAGGGTCCCTGAGGCTGAAAAAAAGGAACGTACCCCACTCTTGCAGAACAAGTTTTCAGGTTCGTGGACTCCCAAAGTGGAAAAAAGTGTTTAGGATGCATCAGTAAGAGACCTGAGAAGGGTTTGTTAGCCGGAGATACAGGATCCACTCAAAAGCAGAGTGCAGACACTCAGAGAAATGAGGTGCAGTATGAGCCGAAGTTGGGTATATTTAAGGGGGTGTCTTCATGGTGGGTTTTCTTACTCTCTATTAGGTCACAATGCAAGCCATATGTGTGTTTGAAGTTAAGATATTCTGCCCACCAATATCGCTGCTTCCTTGTGAGAGGAGAAAATACAATTTATAGGTGAGAAGGACAGGTCCAGCGCCCCGATTTACAGGCTTATTGTAAAAGGCCCTTTAGGAAGCATTTTGTTTTTGTTTGTTTGTTAGCTTCCTATAAGGGAAAAAGACCTGAGTACCTCTCATGTCTTGAAACTGTAGTTAAGTACAATTTTAAAATCTCGATTTTCTTGTCTCCTTTCTACCTAGTTTTTACTCCTTTTGTCCTACTTCAGTATGGTTTGGCATGTAATTTTCAATATGTGCGGTGTGCCTAGCACTGTGCTAGGTACACAGTGAAGCCAAGTGGAATGAAACTATGTAGACTTAACAGTAACCTAACTTACAGCTCGGCTAGTGATGGAGTGAGTAAGTGTATCCAGAACACTTAGAACAGCATCTGCTGTGGAGAAAGCCAAATTTTATTTTTTGTCGCAATCACGACCTGCTTTCAGAGCAGTCACTGTGGGCTCACAATTATGCCAAAATTGATAGCAGATAAAATGTGATAAATGAGTGATAAATAAGTTTGGTGAAAAAAACCTTGTTAAATAAAGATAGATAGATATTTTAATTTGCCAATTCACTCAGTAATGTATGCTTTCAATACTGTAAGAACACGGATCTCAGAAAAGATATTACAATAATTATTCAAAGTATATAGGACATTTTTCAAAGGAAACATCTGAGCAGACTGTTTTAAATACCAAACAAACCTGTTTATCAAGTATGTCCAGCAGAAACTGCAAAATAAAAAATATGCCAAACTAAAATTGTCACTGCAAAAATAATCAGATATGCGGATGTGTCCAGATACATAATAACAAAAAATTCTGCACTCAACAAATATTTATTAAGACCAGACTTTGTGCCAGGCAATATTGCATACTCTAAAAATATTAGACAATATTCTCGTCTTTGGGAAATTGCATTCAGGGCAGGGAGAAAGACAAGCAAGTTAGATACATAAAAACTCAATTTAAGGGCACATTTACAGCTCTTCTGAATATTACACATCTCTCGGGATTGTGTTCTACAACGGAAGTACAAAATAGACTAAAGCTACTTGTCCTTTATTTTTGGTGTGGAATACTGGAACTATGTTCCTCAATCGCTCGAGGACTTGAAAGGGTCTAAAGTTGTATTATGTGAACTCTCGGCTCTCCTATGCTGTTCTTCTGTCACTTGCTCCTCTTTCCTCTCCCAGCTGCCACACATCTCTCTGACTGTGGGACAAACAGATCTTTCTGTCAACACTTAAGATGTTGCTGCTAGCTATAGAGTTTCTATATAAACCTAAACTAAAACTGTTGATATTTGGGAAAGCTAAAATACAGATCATACTAAGAATTCTTTACTTAAGGTTTTAATTTGCCAATTCAGACCCACTTCCCTCTCCATTTTCTGCCTCCCACAAATGCTTTTACATGACTCGAAATAAACAGGCCCGCACTAGGACCTGAATGATGAATTAAGGAGCTGCTCCACACAGTATTTCTTTACTTTTTCAATCAAACTATTCAGTGATTTCATTGAACTGTCAAATATGTCCATTATACAAAGCTATCTTTTAGAAATTTCAGAGTTCAAAGTTAAAAGAAACTTCTTTTGACCATCTGATTCTGCTTTCTTCTATTGAACTAACTCACAATATTTATTTTATTTTCTCTCAATATTTGGATTTCCTGAGATCGGGCTTTCAGAGATATTTACTCCCTTCTGTATTTGTCTTCACGTATTAAACTGCCTTGTATTTTTATTTTATTTTACCGACTCCTGGTTCAATTTAAAGTACATCTTTTTAATATAAAGTTCTTTTGGCAAATAGAGAATATACAGGTACAAGCATATAAATAAAGAACAATAAGGGCTTTATAAGGGTCTTAAATAAGCTTAACGCACATGTCTCAAACCAAGGCCCTGGCCGTTCTGGCCCTTGAGTGTCATTTATTTAACTAATCCAATAATTTTAAAAGAAAATTTAGTGACCAACATTTGAAACTTAGCAGATTCCTAATACATAGAAACCTGGATTTCTGGCTTCTCAAAGTATACTCTGAGCCAGACCCTGTTGCAATATTTAATCTTCTAAAAATCCTCTAAAGTACTCTCATTCTCATCGTCCAAATTTCACAAATGAGGCAGTAACTTATTTTCCAGGGTTGCACAGCTAGCAAATGGCAGTGCTGCGACCCGAACTGCGACCACCAGGCTCCAAACACTCCCAGGTATTCCACACCATTATCTGAAAAGAATATCCCCAAAGCCTGGACCCGCATCCCCACCTGACAGCAACAGGCCCGCTTCTCATGCCAGCAGCATCAGTTGCTAGAGCTGAGAAGGGCGCGTCCTCAGATATGAACCTTGCCTTAATTCTATGTGTAGAGCACATTATCTTGAGGTGGCGGCTGCTCCTTAAAACGTGTTTTCTACAGTCTACAGGTTTTGTCTTTGCTTGAATTTAATTAACACCGATGAGTCCCAGACAACGTCGATAGCTTCCTGTGAAGTCCTCGACACTGACGATACAATGCGCAAATGAGAACGGAAATACATTTCAGTGCAATACAACCTATAAAAGCAGTTTTCCCTAAATTGTTCTCCAAAGCATCCCGCATTTCATTATTTAGCATTTACAGGTATGAGGACACGAATGGCCATATTTGCATATCTAGATTGCTCCCTTGCCCTGAGTGCAGTTCTCACTGCTTTTGAAAGATTTGTGTACCACCTGCTTACTGTCAGTTATCTTTTCTCTTTGTTCAAGATTCTTGGATAGAAAAAAGTACAACTAATCTTCTTCATTAAAGGTGGAGAGACTTAATAAAATGGGACTTGATCTGCACCTCAGAGGATAAGCAGAAACCTTTGAAGGATTTTCTATCTGAGGAGTTTCCAGGGAGGAAAGGATATGATTTAGTCAGCTAAGCTCATTAATTCAGGCAACTTGTTTCTAAAAAGGAAATTTCTCTCTGAAATGCCACTGTGGCAGGCTTGTTTTTCCTTTCACCTGCATATCACAACTTCTAGCTCCTGACACAAACAGGCTACTTCTAATTAGTTGACTTAATTGTAAAACTGTACACCATTGTTTGATAAAATCGTGTTACTGATTCTCAAATTGTAATTTAAAAAAAAAGTTGTTGAGGAGTCCTTTCCCAAAACAATTTTTTAAAAAAATGTAAATAGATAAATGAGGCATTTCTTGAAACAGCTCTGTGGTTATTCTCTTTTAGATCATTTCAGGAAAGTATATGCCTATAATGTAGGACATTAAGCTGTGGAACAGGAAAGAAGTTTTCAGGTTTCTCTTCCTTCGGTGTCTTTCTCATGTGTTTTAATTACTCTTCTCATTGTTGAGACAAATGCCCAACATTCACAGTTAAAGGGGGAAAGGTTTGTTTTAGCTCATAGTTTGTAGACATTTCAGTCTATAATTGGCTGGCTCCAAGGCAGGGAGGCATGGCAGAAGACAAAACAGTTCATGGTGTGGCAAGTAGAAGGCAGCGAGCTGCCAGCAGCAAGCAGCCAGCCTGCCTTTCCCTTTTATCCCCTTAGGACCTAAGAATGACCTTGGTGGGGTTGGGGATTCAGCCCAGTGGTTAGAGTGCTTGCCGAGCAAGCTCAAGGACCTGAGTTCGATCCCCAGCACCATAAAAAAAAAAAAAAAAAAGAGAAGGGAATTTTGACACAAATTACACTGATGAATATTGCAGAGATATGTTTAGTGAAATAATCCCGTCATACAAAAACATATATTGTATAATTCAATTTCTATAAGGTTTTCAGAGTAGTAACTTTCATGAATCAGAAAGTAGAACAATGATTGCCAAGAGCTGGCATGGAGATGAGGTCAGAAGTTAATCTTTAAGGAGTACAGACATTTATTTGGGGAAGATGAAAAAGTTCTGGCAATGGATGGTGCTGATAGCTATACCACATTATGAATGTAGTTAGTTTATGTCAGAGAACTGAATGGCTATAGTCAAGATATGTGTGTGTGTGTGTGTGTGTGTGTGTGTGTGCATGTGTGTGTGTGTGTAAAAACTGGAAAGGATCTTGGTTTTGGTTTCTCATAGTTGTCTAAGTGGCCTATTAAAAGGTCTAGGTGGTATGTCTTCGATCTTTTTTGTGTTAGACATAGACAATGAGATATTTGGTTACAGTTTCCAAGTCTCGAAAACTGTGTGTTTGATGCCCTGGTAACCAGAAGCCACTCCATCCGATATTCTGCCACCTCATTGATCACTGTATAACAATGATGTAAGATCTGATTTTTTTGTCTCTATTACCTCAAATAACTTTAAGTTTAAAATAACAATGACTCTGATCTTCTTTTAATAATGAGTATTATTAAAGAGTGGTGCAGATAGACTAAGAAACAGAAGAGATATTACGGAATGGAAGTAGAACTTTAAAATGAATACTTAGCTTCTGCTTCCTTTAAGGGTATACAAAAGAGCCAAGAGTGTAAGAGAGGTGTGTGTGTGTGTGTGTGTGTGTGTGCACGCACATGCGCATGTGTGTGTGTGAGGGAATCTACCAGTTATGAACTTTGTTCTCTTATTAAGTTACCATATTATAGGTACATTTATAAAAATGTGCTTTAAATAATAGATGAGAAAAATAAATTTAAATTAGTTATGACAATCAAATAGACATCTGTTCAGAAGAGACAAATGATAAGACCAGAAAAGAAGCATTTTTGCCACATGCCTTTGGTTAGTGCCAGCACCGGACATTGTGCTTATATTTATTTGAGACTGTAAGCTACCAAAGGGAGCTGTTCACAGGTGGCTAGGTTTCTCCAGAGAAGCAGGGCACACTTAGGCACATCTGGCTGTTTTCCATATCATATCCTTTTCCAGGACTCCTAGATTTAACCCAGCAAACAGAGTAGAGAATGAGACAAAAGGTATTTGGTTCCCTTCAATAAGCAGTACATAGCATCCTATTTTGTTTATCCATAAGGTTTCATTGTTTACACTTTAAAACATTAATGACATGAACCTTCTAAATTGTAGGTAAGAAAGTAGCAAATCAAAATATTTTCGATCTGTTTTTTCCTCCCATGAAAAAATTAACCCAAAAGAGTTTTGATTCATGGTGAGCTGATCTCATTTTAGAAAGAAACATTTTCTGTTAAAATTACCATATTCGAGCCTGAGGCCTTTAGAAATATGCTATAATAGTCCTTAACAATAAGGTTATGTAAACACAGTCATTTATTCATTGCAGATATATATATTTTGGAGCAAAAAACCCTAAAAATTATTGAAATACCTTCCCAAGAAACAATTTCCCCAGGCTAGAATACAGGGAAATGTGGTTTCAGAGTAGACAGCACAAAGGAATACATGCCAATTGCAATTAGAACAAGTAAGCGAATTCATCTAGAGACCAGAAACACAATTCCTTTTATGGGATATTAGAAATCCCAATCTTTCTCAATAGTGGTATTCATCAAACAGCTAACACTCTGAAATTCCCTTAAGAGGTTGTTGGAGTGAAAACAAATTTGTTTTCAGTGTAGAATCTTCAGGAAAGAAATCTTATGAAATCATTTGCCTTGTTGGCCTGTCCACCTACTATAATAATTATTGATCCCACAGGCTAATTTCAACCAAGTTTGATAGAGGGACAAAGGGTCTATTGCTAACAGAGTCCTATAAATTTCTCATGGTTTCATTTCATCCCTGCAGAAAAGTTGTTTAATGGTATCATTTTGAAGAATATAAAAAAAAAAAAAACAAGTTTCTGCTGTGAAGTTGTCACTGTAATGGAAGATGATTACATCAGAAGAAGTTCAAATGGAAAAAAAATGTTTGTAGTTGCCTTGTAGTTTCCAGTTAACAAGCAAAGTGAGCACCATATATAACTCCCCACACCGGCAGGCATCCTTGCTTCTGATGGTTGCACCCTGAAACTTTATAATAAATTCCACTCTTGGGTTTTGCACATCTAGTGACTGACTTCTTGGTTGTTGTTGAACGCACTCAGTGCTCAGAAGTGTATTGCCATAACTCAGAGGATTTCTAACTGATGTCGGTGAGTCAGACTATAGGTGGAACAGACAAGAACTCAGAAAACTGGCAATGGAAGCAGTGAACCTTTCCACAACAGCATATCCTGGGGTGGCTCTTCCAAATCAGGTCTAGGACAGGGTCAGGGTCTGAAAGTGCCCAGGTCTGAGTGGGCAGACGGGATCTGCTGATTGAGTTTGCAGCCGAGACTCAGGAGTCCCAGTGCAAAGACATGATTTTTAATTCTGTGGAATGTATGAATGTACTTTAAAAGCTATAAAACATTAAGGATGAGGCCAGCAGAGAGCTTACCAGACTGGTACAGAAGACAGCATCCTGTGGAGCCCGAATCCCAGGGAAAAGGGACTCAAGAAGCCTGGTGGCTCCCATCAAACACAGTCAGTGGACCAGGGAGGGGCTGCTAGCACCTCAGGTCCTTCCAGCCTTCCTGCCCTTCTCCTTTACGTCCAGGGCGCGGAATTTTCACTCTGGTGACAAAAATGCACATATAGAGAAATAAAAAACCAAGTGTGGGGGGCTGGGGATTTAGCTCAGTGGTTACAGTGCTTGCCTGGCAGGCACAGGGTCCCGAGTTCAATCCCTGGCACCAAAAAAAAAAAAACAAACCAAGTGTGTGTGTGTGTGTGTGTGTGTGTGTATTGTCCAAATTGTGGTTGCTCAAGTACCTTATATAATAGCATAGTATTGGCATACAACCCCACATCTTCCTGTACTTTTAATCATCTCTAGACTACTTATCATACCTAATACAATGTAAATGTTATGCAAAAAGTTATTATATTGTATGTTAGAGGATAATGCCATGAAAAAGTCTGTGTAGTTCAGTACAGACACATTTTTTTTAATATTTTTGATCTAAGATCTGTTGAATTCTGAATGTGGAACTAACAGATATAAAAGGCCAAATGTATATGCATTATACGCACATATGTAATATATACACAATACTATATATATATACACTTTATATAATACATAGACTTTATATATACATACAAAATACGTCCAACACACAAATATAATTTCCCATTTGCAAGTGAGGACAGTGATTTCAAGTATCTCAGAGATTAGCTAAGAGCTCCAGGATTTTTTTGAAGGTGGGTGCTGGGGATCGAGCTCAGGGCCTTGCACTTGCTAGGCAAGTGGTCTACCACTGAACTAAATCCCCAGTCCCAGGACCTCCAGGATTTTGTGGCTATGTAAGAAAATCTGCAGATTAACAAGAACACAATTACAGACAACTGGAATATGGCTGGTACCAGGTAGGAACTGAAACTTTGAAGATAACTCAGATAATTTGCTTCTATAATTTTCATATTCCAACTACTTGAACATCCTCCAAGCAGTAAAGAAATAGCTTGTACAGAAAATAACAATTATATGTTTAAATACAATATACACATAATTGGTGCCTACTTGGGAACTGTCCAGATTAAAAAAAAACATATATTTAATTTTTTGAGAACGAGATCAAGTGGAAACAAATACATAGATATTTGAAATTATGGCTCTGTGTAGTCAGCTATAAAATTTGTTTTCTCTTGGTAGAATTACTAAGTATTTGTTTTCCAAACTCTGCTAGCAACATTGTTGTATCCCAAGAAAAGACCCAAGGCACTAAAAGGGAAAAGGGCAATGGGATAACTTTTTATGAAATGATTGTTTCATAAACTATTGTTTCATAAAACATGTAACATAAAACTACAGACCTCTAGGGCCTCGCTTAAATGAATCGATATGACTACAAAGGGTTCATAATAAAAAATAACTTCAAAACATATTGTGAATTAAAAAATAATTTTAAAACAACTGTGAATCAAGTATAAGGTGTGCAACTGGATAAACATTCAACTGATCATCAGTGGACCAGGGCAGCTGTCCTTGCAAAGCAGTTCAGCTCTATATGAAATGAGAAAGTGAACCTGCAGATCTGTCTGCACATAGAAAGAGGGGCTGCATTTTTCTAGACCTGCAACAACAGTAGCCAATCAGGTTACAAATAGAGGTCACATTGAAACTGGGCACCTGATAAAGATAATGTCCAGGGAAAGGAACTTACTGTTTCTGGCACGTACTACCTGGTAGTGTCCAAATTGACACTAGATAATCAGTTCGTGTATCTCTTTTACAATATGAATATATTTAGGGCTGTAAATCAAATTAGATAGGATACTTTTTTGGAGAGTTAAACATATGGACAGAATTAAAATTTTAAAAGCACATGCAAAAGAGACAAGGAATAAACACAAGACAAAAAAATAGGATTCCTTGCTCCATGTTTTATCTTTCTGTCTGGAATTAGTCATGGAAACTAATATTTATATTATTATGACTGTATATTTAGGAAGCAATATGTTGCTAGGTTTGTGGCCAAATTAATAGTTCCAGGATCCCAGCCTCTATTTACTGTGTGCTGAGTGGAAAATCTGCAAGTCAAGAAAAGGGTGACCAGCAACAGCAGGGCAAGAGGAGGGTTGGGACGGCTGCCTGGGAGCTGGTACATACAGTTACACAGCCAGGCTTTTATGCTTTTCCTTTGAACATCTAGATGAATGTGCCATTTACATTCAGCTTCACTAACTGCTTGAAAAGTGATCATTGTTTCAAAGGACAAACCAGTTTTAGTTAAGAAGCGAACCCAGGGAGAGGGGGAGTACTATTATTTTTACTAGAAAAGATCGAAGCATTTGCAGGATTTAAATGATCAGACTCTTCACAAAAAAAGAATTCTCCAAAAAGCTCAAAATAAGACTATAGATTATGTTTTTCCCAGTGTAATTTTACATGTTTTGGGTTATGATATATTATTCCAATCATAGTCCATTATAAAGTCTACTTTTTGCCAGTAAGCTGATAATTTTTCTTGAAGACTCTGAGTCATGAAAAGTTGCCTTTTACATTCCTTTAGCCTGTAACACCCCAGAGTATCTTGCCAGAAAGAGCATTTGGCAATGTCCAGTCAGTTTGACATCACCAAAGATTGTACATATCTTGAAACATCTAGACCTCTGAATTCTAAATTTGAAGCTTAAAAACCAGATTATGGAACTCTTGTGGCCTAAGGGTCAGTTGGAACTCAAGAAAAATTAATTCTGACCTGGGCTACATAGGAGTTCAAGGCCAGCTTAAACTACATAGTGAGACCTGTCTTGAGTGAATGAATGAATGAATGAATGGAGCTAAGGAAAGAATCAGTGTACTTAAAGATAGTTAGAAATTACCCACTAAACTAGAGAGGAAAGAAGAGTAAAAAAATTTTAATAGTATATCCAAGAGCTTTGGGACAGTATCAAATGGTTTAACATACCTATGGAAATCTCAGCAAAAAAGGAGAAAAGGTGAAAAAATCTCAGAGAAATCTAAGAAGAAACACACACACACACACACACACACACACACACACACACACAGTCACTTCCTATCTAAACTCTTAAAAACCAAATGTATAGAGAAAATGTTGCAGTCAGCCAGAAAAAAAGAAATGTATTACATATAAATGAAGCAAGCTAGGAATTTTGCAGACTGTTAGACACTGTGCTTGATGTGACATCTTGAAAACGTTGGGAAATAAAATCTAGGAAAAACAATCAGTTCAGACTTCAGTGCCCCATGAAAATATCTTAAAAAATGGAGGCCACACAAAGCTCTTGTTTCAGACAAACAAAAACTGAGAGAATGCACTGTAAGCATCTCCACGCTTATATAAATATTATGTAAAATATTTTTAAGCATGAGGAATATAATATTAGACAGTAACTTAGATATATTCAAAGAAATAAAGGGCTTCAAAATTCGTCAAAAATAGAGATTCACATGAGGTACATATAAAAGACACTTTATAAAATACTCTAAAACAGTAGATTTTAAACATTCGTACCAAAAAATGACAAGTATGTGAGGTGATGGATATGTAAATTAGGTTGAATTAATTATTCTATAATATGTGTACCTACATAATGTTACTCCCTGAATATGTATAAATATTCATCATTAAAAACTTAAAAAGATGTCTTTTAAAAGTTATAATAATTTTAAATGAAAATTGACTGCCTGAAGCCAATGTGGTAACAATATATTGAGGACAGTATAACATAATTAAAAGTAAAATGTATGGCAAGTGAGGCACAAAGGAGGAAGCATTTGGAAGTACTGTATACTGTTGTATTCTGTTGCACGCTATTGTATACACTTCCCATTTGTGTTATATAACAAATTAAACAACTGAAACCAACAAATATTTTTCAGTGGACATTTTATGTGGCTCTAGAATCACGGCTCAACTGTCTTTGCCTTAGAGTCCCAAATGAGGCTAAAATCCAAGTACTGGCTGGGGCTGCAGCTATCACAGCTGGACTGGGTGGAAGCCTCTCCAAATGCATTCTCAAGGCAATTGCCAAGCTTTTGGCCATCTGCTTCCAAGCTTACTCAAGTGAGGCTCTCCACAGGGAGGATCCATGCTATGGTAGCTGGGTTCTTTCATGGAAAGCAGTACAACAGAAAGCAAGACGGAATGCCCAAGACGGCAACCAGTCTTTTGTAATATTATCTCACAAATTTATAGGGGTTAGCCAACTATACCTACTGGCAAAATCCATACCATTGCCCAGTTTTGTAAATAAGTTCTTGGAACACACCACACCCATTCAAATGTTTACCCTGTGCCTTCTTTCACAGTATATTGCAGAGTTGAGTAGCAGTAAGAGAGACTACATGGATCACAAATATAAGAATATTTACTATCAGGCCCTTGACAAAAGAAGTTTGCAGATCCATAATTTGTAGCAGTATCTGCTTATCTTGGAAAAGCAAAATGATCTTCATCAGTAACCTCAGCTTCAACTGTAAGATACCATCACAAGAGCACATTAAATCTAAACCAAGCAGAGAGAAAGACATGATGAAAAAAGTAAAACATTAATCAATAAATTTGAAATCAAAAAATCAACATGGAAGAAATAAAACAATAAAGCCAAAAGATGGATTTTGAAAAGAATGATAAAACTGATCACTATCAACTCAGAGTGAACAAGAAAAAGACACAGCACCTGTATTAGTCAGTTTCCTCTTAACTGTAGCAAATAATTAACCAATCTTACTAGAAACAATCAACTAATAAGAAGGAAAGGTTTACTTTGGATTATAGTTTTAGAGGTTTCAGTCCATGGTTTGACAGACCCATTGCTTGCGGGACTATGGCAAGGTAGCATGTCCTGGAAGGGAGCATTTACCCCATGGCCAGAAATCCAAAGACAGAAACCAGTAATGCAGCCCCACCAAGGATGAAGGCCTAGAAGTTCCACAGAGAGTCACTAGTACTTGTCCAAGTTTAAAAGGCAAAGAATATGGAGTCTAAAGTCCACAGGTGACAGCAGAACCAGAAATTATAACTGCTCAAGAACAATCAAATGAGCACATGAGCTTCCCCTCTTCTTCATTTTTTTGGTTCCATCCAGGACTCCAGCCTATAGGATGGTGCCGTCCAAGTTTAGGGCAGGCCCTGCCCATGTGTAGTTTGCTGACCCACATGCCAGTCTTCTCAGGAAACACCCTCTCATCGCAGCCAGACATGCTTTGCCAATTTTCTAGGCAGCTTTCCATTTAATCAAATTGACCACAAAAATTAGCCAGTATCGGAAGTGAAAGGTGAACTTGCTAGAGGTTCAATAGCTATTAAAAGCATAATAAAAGTATACAAAGGAGAACTTGAATGAAATGGAAAAATTCTGTCAGAAGTATAATGACAAAACTACCCTACAAGACAGAAATAACTTCAATATTCACTGAAGGAACTGAATTCATAGTTAACACCTGTCAACAAGAAAAAAAAAAAAAAACCTCAGGTTTAGATTGCTTCACAGATGACACTTACAAATTATTGAAGGAAAATTAATAACAATTCTAGGGCTGGGAATTTAGCGCAGTGGTTAGAGTGCTTGCCTTGCAAGCATAAGGCCCTGAGTTCGATCCCCGGCACCACCAAAAAACAAACAAACAAACAAACAAACAAAAACCAATTCTACACAAACACTTCTAGATACTAGAAAAGGAGATATTTGCCAATTACTTTCACTAGGTCTCTACTATCCTGATATCAAACCAAAGTCAATGCAGTAGAAGAAAACGACAACCCAATATCTCTGATGAAGATAGGTGAAAAACCCTACAAAACACTCATGCCAATCTAGCAATTTATGAAAATGATAATATATTAATACCAAACAGTATTAATCTGGGAGTTCATGGTTCATTCAACATTAAAAATTCAGTCCATGTAATTCAGCATAACAGAATGAGGAAGGAAATAAATGTAATCATCCTAATATGTGCATGAAAAAATTGAACAGAATTTGATATCCAGATAGGAAAAAAATTCTCAGTAAACTAGGAATGAAGGAAATTTTCTCAGCCTGAAGATCATCTATGCAAAACCTAGAAGTAACATCATAATAATGGAGAAAGATAATATTTTCCCCTTACACTCAAGAATAACACAAAGCTGTCCACTTTTATTCTACAGTGTATTGATGGTCCTGCACAATGCAACTTGGTAAGAAAGAGAAATAACAATTAAACAGATTGGAAACACAATTAAAACCCCTCTATTAACAGATAAAATGATTTTTATCTCCAAAAATCTGCCAAAAAGAGAATAGAACTAATGAGTATAACATAGTCACCGGATACAAAGTAAATGAGTGATTATTAATTGTTTTTATATGCTAGTATTGAACCATTTAAAACAAAAACATTTTAACATACCGTTTAAAATAACAAGCACAGCCCATGAAATAAATAAAAATCTAATAGAATTGTTGCAACATTAATAGCCTGAAAACTGCAAAACAGTCATGAAAGAAATTACAAAACCAAAATAAAGCTATATGCTACAGTCATTAGTTGAAAGATTTGGTATTAAGATAATAATTCTCTCAAATTTGACCTATACCTTCGATGTAATATAAAAATACCAGCAGTTTTTAAAATAGAAATTGATACACTGATTTTATAATTTATATAGAAAACCAAGGGAAATAAAATATGCATGGCAAATTGGGGAAAGAACAAAATTGTAGGACAAACACCACTTAATTTCAGGATCTCCTATAGAAGCACAGCAATCAAGGTACTGTGGCACTGATAAAGCATAGCTGTAGATAAAAGGAGTAATAGAGAAGGCAGAAACAGGCCCATGTATACATTAACAACTCTTTTTAAACAGATAGACACAGATAAATGGAACAATAGAGAATGCATAGATAGGACCACGTATGTGTGATAAAGGCGTAAAGCAAATCACTGGAGAAAAGACGGGCTTTTTAACAAACTGAGCTAGAACATCGCATGCAGCCATGTGCACAAAAATGGACTTCAAATTTCACAACATATATAAAACCTTTATTAAGTCTTAGATTTAAAACTTAGTTCTAGAACTATGAAACATCTAAAAGAAAATGTAAAAAAATCTCTCCGAGCTTGAGTTTGGCAAAGATTTCTTAAATTGGATCAAAAAAGTGCCAACTGTAAAAGGAAATCTGACAAACTGCATTTCACAGAAAATATTTCTGCTCCTTAAAAGACACTGTTAAGAAAATCAAAAGACAAAGCAGATTATGAAGATAGTGTAAAACATGTATTTTCTTACATACTGCTAGCTAGAATATTTAAAGAATGTCACAACTCAATATTGATCCCAAGGCACAAATCAGTTTAAAATTTACAAATGATTTGAACAGATACTTCATTGAATAAAATAGCAAATAATTCCATGAAAAGATGTTCAACATTGAGAAAAGAGATACCACTACATAACTATTAATATTTTATCTATATCTATAGTCATTATGCAATAATAAAATCCTGGCGAGGATGTGGAGCAATTCTGATGCTTTGGTGATGGAGACAGACAATTGAAAACAGTTCGTTACTTTCTTATAAAACTACAATTACACTTAATGTAAAACCCAGCAACTCTGTTCCTACTTCCCACATATTTCCCAGAAAGAATGAAAATATATGTCTAACTAAAATCTGTGTATGCATTATTATCGCTGTTTTAACCATAATTTCAAAAACCTAGTAACAACCCAAATTGGCCTCCATCAGTGGCTGGATAAACAAACTATCTTACATTCTTGCAATAGAATGCTACTTAGCAAGTAAAAGGTCTGAACTACTGATGCATGAAATAACAAAGATGAATTATGTTTTAGAAACAATAAAGGGTTTAAAGTATTCCAGGATCTAGGATTAGGCCCTGATAATGACAAAAGAAGTGTTCTGTATCTCGACTGTGGTGGCAGTAGCTGCATAGTGTATATATTTGTACACTTAACACAAATATTATATGCGGATTATGTCTCAATGAACTTGATTTTTAAAGAGTAGAAATAACCAGGGTCTACACTGCAGTGATATTCATCCTAATTCCACTTTCTCACTGTCCACCATGTTGTAATCCAGCTTTTGCTTCAACAGCTACACTAAAATCAAATTTGTCAAGGTCAGCAACAACATTCAGATTACAAATTTTATTTTCAGTTTTATGTTTGTGTTTATGCAGCATTTATCAACAATTATATCTTCCTTTCAATATTTATTTCTTGTCTTCTACAATACTACTGTTTTTGAATTATGTTCTCTTTGTTGCCACAGCTCCTTAACTCCTTAAATATTGGTACTTCTTGGAATTCCACATCTAGCCCACTTTCCGCTTTTGCTAGTCATCTACTCTTCATTCATTTTAAAGATAAAGTCAATCATTTTAAACAAGGCAGTTGATTTTGCACTTTAGGGTACTTACTTGGTATCATTTGGAGGATAGTTTTGGAAAAGGCGAAACCAAAAGAAGGCAGGTAAATTGGGAGACTATATGTAGAGGTGATGAAGATTAGTTTAGATACCCGTGTGTGGGGCTTGGAAGAGATATTTAGAAGGCAGAATCACAGGACCGGATAAGTCATAGAACAGCAAGAGAAAGGGAATCAGTTCCTGGATGAATAACAAAACCGATGGTCAATTTATGCAATCTGAGTAATGATGGAGTCAGCCAGTCAACATAGGAGGAGGAACAGGTTTTACAAATAAAGTGATGGTTTCAGATTGAAAAATATTAAACTTTATAAACTCATCAAGAAAAGAGTTAAAGAAATAGTTCTGTGTTCCAGAGAAGGAGTCAAAGCATTTTATATGATTCCATTCTGGGAAAAAAACAAACTGACAGTAAAGAGATGAAAGTTTGCCAAGACCCAGGGTCAAGAGGCTGTGTGTGTGTGTGTGTGTGTGTGTGTGTGTGTGTGTGTGTGTGTGTGTGTTTACACTTTTTTCAGGAGTCAAGAAACATTCAATTCTCCATGTATTTCTAAATGCTGTTTTCTTCAATTCTCTCCTTTGTCTGCTACTTCCAGTTCATCCTCCAGGCCATGATTTGGATGCTGTTCCTTGAGAAAACCTTCCTTAATTTGCCTTTAATTTACCTTCATCCCCTCCCTAGGCTGTTACATGCATATATTTTGTGTATTATAGTCTCATATTTGCGGCACTCTAATGGATGCATCACTTAGAATACTTAAATACAACTATTAATTACTTTAAATATCTATTCTCACAAAAGATGGTGGGCTTCTTGATTTCTTTCATCCTCACAACCCCAGTGCTTTTAACTTCCTGGCCCATGGGAAATACTTGAGTAGGATGATAGCTTTATAGAGTTGGTGAGAGCAAGGTCCAGGAAATCAAACAGATCTGAGTTTGAATTTGGACTCTTATATCTACTTGTCTGTATTGTTGGTTAAATTCTTTAAGTTAGGTTTCTATCAAATGGAGATTATAATGCTACTTGGCTCATAGAGTTATTTTGATATATTACTCATTGTTTCCTAACAAATCGTCTGAAACTTCTACAGCTTAAAATAACACCAATATAAGATCTCACAGTATCTGTGGGATGTGAGGTAACTGTTTTCTCTGCTTCCAAGTCTCTCATGTGGCTGAAATCAAAGAATTGGCTAGGGTCTCTTTTGAAGGCTTGATCGAGAAGGCTAAACTATAAAGTTCACTCATACAGTTGTTGGAAGGTTTCAATTCCTGGAGGGTAGCTGGGTGGTAGGGGCCCCTTTTTACAAAGACTATTTGGCCAAAGTCCTCAAGAGAGAGATTTCGGGGAAGAAGGAAGTCATGATCTTTGTGACTGTATCACAGAAGTGACATCTCATTGCCTTTGCCATATTCTGTTGGTTAGAAGCAAGTTACCAGAGGGGAAGAAATTACACCAGAGTGAATAGCAGGAGATGGGCATCACAGGGGCCATATAGTTTTCCTACAACATGTGATGAGCACTCCAATAAAACCCAAATGTTTAGCAAAATACCCACTACATAAGAAGTGCTCAAATAGCTCTTTCTATGCAATGAATGAATGAATGAATGAATGAATTCTGCAGTTAACTTGAGTTACCACTAGATGGTGGTGCATCCTTCACAGCATACTGCTGTTAAAGGGGGTCAGATAGGAATGTAGGAGCCATCAACAGAACCAGAGGTAAAAATGCATTTTTAAAAATGTTGAACTAAAATATAAAGATTTTTTTCTTGGCAAAAAAAAAAATGTTGAACTAAACAAAGAATCATTTTCAAAATATAGACAGTAAGCACCTCACTAAAACTCTTGAATCTCTAGTGATCTTCTAAAATCTATTCTGCTTTTCCCTCCAGAATAAACTGTAAACTTTGCAAACAAAATGAACAAAAACTTCACTTTTCACTTGATATACAAGATTTCTCACTCACTCAGTTCTGATTTAAATTTTCCATTTTGATTTAGCTCTTAAAGACTTACAAGCTTTTGTATTTCTTTGTTTCTAAATATAACAGCTATTACAGTTTTCTAAATCAAAATAAAACTGACTATGGAAAACAGAAACAATGAAGAAAATTAAAAGCAATCTTAATCACACACTTGCAAACTTTTGGCATATTTCTTAGGATTACTTTCTCGTTTACCTCTATCTCTGCCTCTCCTTCCTTCTTCCCTTCTCACAACACACACACACACACACACACACACACACACACACACACAAATTGAAATCATACTACAAATAGCTTTGTATCCTAGTTTTGTAATATAATACTAGCACTTTGGCAGTTCTTAAAATATGTTCTAAAAGCATAATTATAGTGGATTTCACCACTCTGAAGATAAACCTCTGGTTTTGTAAATCAGATGTGAAATTTAAATCAAACAGTAGGATGAATGAAAAACAGTGGTCTTTGGGATTGACAGATTCAATTGTGTGAACTCTTCTACTTACCAGATATTTGTACTTAACCGTGCTATGACTCAGCTTTGAAGTATGTAAATAGTATGTCTGCCTTGTTAAAAGGGTAAATGAGCTAATGTTCAGAGCCCAGTACGTGTCTCAAATTTAAGAATTGCATTAAAATATTATATTTTGTTTGATAATAATTTCTTTCCAAGAGCTACAGTTTTTATCTCTTATTCAAATAATCAAATCTGTTGACAAATCATAAAAGGCACATTTGAATTTAATTATGTGTCAAGATCAACCAAGGCATGATTAATTATAATTAAGCATACTTGAATATTAACTAATCCATGTTAGGCTCCCGATTTTACCTTAGTCTATTACCATTATACGTACATTTTTAAAAGACAAATGTCCTTTCACGTCATCCTTGCATGTTTCCAGCCTACTCTTTTAAGAAAATTTTATTTTCGAGAAATGGGGTCAAATTTTATTTGATTCTTAGCATCTCAAAAGAATCATTTTTATTATGCATGTTGGTATACACTATTGACAAGGTTTTCTATTTTTAAATTGCATCTATCGTTCTGGGATGACTACAATTTTGAGCAGATATCTTGATGCATTTCAAAAAGACTTTCTCATTCTTTTCACTTAAATTTTTAGTTGTGATAAATACATACAATAAAAATTTACCTTATCAGCCATGTTAAGTGTGCCATTCAGCGATGTCAAGGACTTTCGCACGGCCGTGCAGCCAGTCACAGAAATGAATCTCTGTATCCACCAAACAATTCCTCACTCCTCCCTGCCCTCAGCCACCATTCTGCTTTCTATATCTAGGAGGCTGACAACTGTCGCATCCCATATAAATGAAATCATGTAGTACTTATTTTTGTGACTGATTTATTTCACTTAGCATAATGTCATCAAGGTTCATCCATCAAGGTTCACTCTATTTGTACCCTACATTTTATTTGCCCACTCATCCATCCGTGGACACTTGGGCTCCTTCCACATTTTTTGGCTATTATGAAAATTGCTGTTTTTAACATCGGTGTAGAAACATCTCCTAAAGTTCTCGCTTTCCATTTTTTTGTGGATGTATTTCCATAAAGGGTATTATTGGCGTCTACGATGTAGGAAAAACAAACCATTTTCTTTGTTCTCACACTACAACAGTCAACACAAAGAAAAACTATCATTTTGGAGATTCTGAGGATTTAAGGAACTGTGTGCTAGGTAGCAGGAACAAACATTAAATATATACTCATAGTGTCACATATTATAATTCTACTTTTAAGTTCTTGAGGAATCATTGTCGCATAGTTCCATAATGGCTGCACCATTTTCTGTGTACATTAACCGTGAACAAGGATTTCAATTTTTCCTTATCCTCATGTTTTCGATATTAAAATACATATCAAGAAAAAATACATTCTATAATCTTTTTGTGAGTTATGTTCTGGCTATGTTCCCCAGGCTGGATTTAAATACTTGGGTTCAAGCGATCCTCCCACCTCATCTCCTGCATCGCTGTGATTACAGAGCTGTACCACCTTGTTTGGTTCAAGACTATATTTTATTCCTAGCACTTACAACTAAATATAAGTATATATTTTAATTTCATTTTACTAATAAAATTCACAAATGATGATATTTATGTATCCTAACATTTAATAATATATGTACACCTTGTTTTACTAATTTTGTTAATTTGGGGTCAAATTCTTTCATTTTTTTTCTAGCTGACAAAATGCTAGTATTGTGGATGTTTGCTTATTATTGTATCTCAATTAGGTTTCTTTCTACACAGAAATAACGTCTATATTTTTTCTCTGTGTATTTCAATAAGTTTAAGGGTTTTTATAAAAATGATCCCCATTGTGTCTTTTATTTCATTTAGGATTTGTTGACCTTTTTAAATTTAAGATTTGGTCATTTCATCAATTTTTGGAATTTCGCAGCCATTGAATCTTCCAACATTACCTTTTTCTTGTTTTCTTTATTATAGTCTCCTACAACTCAATTAGACAGACATTGATTGACACTACTATGTTTTTCATGACTTTTAACTGCTGTTTTTAACCTTCTTGTCTCTTTTAGTTACATCTTGAAATTCTTCTCTTCAGATCTATCCTCTTGTTCAGTAATTTTGTTGTGAGCTGTGTCCAATCCATTAATTCACAATTAATTTCCTCCTCCAATAATTATCATTTTTATTTCTCGAAGTTCTTGTTTTTGCTTCTTTATCCTATTTTCAAATGCTCTTTTAATATATCTTAACTAAATAATATAGTTTTAATTATTTTGTTAGGTTTTTATTACTTTTTAATTTTTATAACCTTTGTTCTCTCTAATTGATACACATGTATTAATTTTTGTGATCTCATATTCTTTGGAATTTTGTTTTGAGAATTATTTGATGCTTGGGCTCAACTTTTCTTTGCTCTGGAAAAAGTTGGAATTTCACAGCTGAGTGCCTGAGATCCACTCTAAATTTTTGCCCTGTGTTTTCTAAATTTCACTGTAGCTGGGGTTCAGGATCAACACAAAAATGCACGTTACTAATTAAGAATTTTCAGGGACATTTATTTTTTAATTAACCAAAGCCAAAACAAATACCTATCACCACAACTACATGTCATTGGTTAATTTTTAATCTATTAGGGACATTCTATGTGTACTTATGCTGAGATTGCAACTATAAATAGAGGTGAGGTCTAAGAACTGATTTTTCACTGTCTGTAAACCACAAAGTTCATCTCTTTTGATAGACCTAACTCAAAAGAGAAAGAGAGAGAGAGAGAGAAAGAGATTCTAGTCTACACCATAAGGATTCATCAGATACTCCCAAAGCAATGGTAGCTTTTAAAAGATGTGCTTTATATTTTAATCTAGTATTAGATATACTATGGGGGAGGCTTATTTTGTTTCCTAAGTCTCTAGTTCACCCAATTGTCAGTAACCAAAATTTATTTATTCTGTAATTTATTTATTGTGTAATTTTTATCAATATGAAAATTTCCTCATTCTTTCTTCATACTTTTTAATTTATATTCTGTTTTATCTGAGAGGAGTATATTCCAACCTGAATTTTTGTTCTTGCCTAATTAGTTGCTGCCTTAGAGTACTCTTAAACTTTGTTTGAACACAGTTTTTAAATCTTTGCCTTTTAATGGTGAGTTTAATCATTTATATTTATTTTTATAACATTTGTTTTAGCTGGCTTATATCATCTCATTTTTTTGTTTTGTTGATTTTTAAATTATTTGTTGTATGTTTTCTTTTGATATATTAGCTTGTGGATTTTTATCTTAACTAATATTTTAGATTTTTCCTGTTTTTGCTTTCATTAAATTACCTATACTTGTACATTTAGGTTTCAAAAATATTTTAATCTATACTCCCTTAATTATCAAGATAAATATTAAATCACATATTTTTTTTGCTGAATCTAAACAAACAACTAATCATGTTTTTAAAATAAATCTCCCTTCTCTCTATGATATCTTGGCATTTGTTAATATAATCCTGATTATGGGAACAAATTATTTTCATTCAACTATTTCTTTACATTTTGAAATTTCATTTTTGTTGAATAACCTTGAACATCTGTTGAAATTTTAGACCACATCTGTGAAACACTGTTAAAATTAACCTGGGGCTCTTGTAAAAATGTAGTATCTGGCCCCAATTCTCATTTTGGAATCTATATTTCTAAGGATGTATCTTAAGAATCCGCATTTTTAAATACAACTCCCCAATATCAGACAATTTTTAAAATTTAAGGACTCACCTCTATGAATTCTTTCTCCAGCAAAATAACAATAAATGACAAAATATTGCTTACATTTTCAGATACTTTATAGACATATAATGTCCATGCATGAATGTTTTAGACATCTACGAATACTAGATTCACAAACCTTGCATTGAATATAGGCTAGAGCTCTCTTCCAATGCCCTAGGCTCTTCATGCACGAGAAAATATTGAATGCATATTTGTTTCAGCTTCAGAAATTTACGTAGTAATGTACATACTTAAAAATATACACAGACAGTATTATCGTATAGTACAGTACATAGTGTAAAATACAGCGCTATATTATGTAACGCATTATACTAGAAGTAAAATGCGAACGGGCATTCAGACTTAAAAGTCTTACAATACAGTTGAGGAAAACAAATCGCAAATATTACACAGTACAGAGCAGTGCAATGTGTTGTCTGCTGGGTTCCTCAGCCCCAAAACAGTTCAGGATAAACATGAGTGAGAGTTCCCAAAGAGAGGTGTTCTCAGAGGGATAAATATCAATTGCACTGAGCCCTGGAGGCAAACGGGGGTTTTTGAATAAGGAGGAAGGGAGAGAAACTTTGAATGTGTTTTAATTTTTATTCTACTAAAAATACATTTTAATACGGACCATTTATGTTGGGGGAAGTGGAAAAGTAGTGCTGGGAAATAAATAAAAGCCAGATTGTAGAGGGCCTTGAATGTCAGGCAGGCCTTACCAGACCAGTAATTTACCTGGCCTTTGACATTATTTTTGTAGCTGTGCAGAACGAAAATATTAATAAATTTGTGCAAAATGACAAACAGCACTACTAAAGAATGTAAAGCCAATTCTTACTACGGCAGAAAGAAAGCAAACATTACTTGGAAAAGCAACACATCCAACCCAATACAAAGCAGGTTTTTGTAATTCACCATAACTTGAGCGTTTAATCATTCACTTTTGACAAGAAGAGGGAAAAAAGAACTAAGAGCAGAGCCATTTCTGATGATTTACTGATCAAAGCCAATTAGAATCGTTCTGGTTGAATTGGGTTGCGTTTCTCTGAAATTACCTTTCAAAGTAACATCAACAAGAGTAAGCATGTGCAATGTGGAGCTTTCTGTGTGTTACTCCATGAAATGACTGAAAAGCAATCACCTACTGATATCCACAGAGTGTCAGTGTGACTTTTGAAGTGTAAAATAAAGTGATATGTAGAACTGAAACACAAAGCTTTTTGCTGTATGCTCTTTCATTTGAAGATGTCAGAATATTTTTCAAACAATAGACTGAGTAAAACCTCCCTTTGAGCTCGATTTTTTTTTAAAATCTGGGCTATAAAACGGTTCTGAACAAATATCAGGTCTAGCAAATTTGTGTATGGGTCTCTTTTGTGGGGGTTGCTGGGGATCGAACTCAGGGACTTGTGCTTGCTAGGCAAGCACTCGACCACTGAGCCAAATCCTTAGCCCCTTGTGTCTCTATTATAACTTCAAAACAATGTGATAACGAAGGACCAAAGGAACAAAGTGATGGATACCAAAGAAATAATGCCATGTTTTATGTTGCACATAAAAATAAAACCTTATTGTACCAAACAAATCACCAATGCCACATTTTTGTGGTATCATTAAGGTTGGTGACAATCTATATAAAAGAGCTTTTGACCTAACACATTTTTAAGTCTTATGAAAAAATTTGTTTTATTTTAATCCTCTCACATTAAAATATTTCAAAAATAGATTAGTTTCTTAGATGTCTGCATAAAAATGTGGTAGATAATTATGTGTGTTGATGAATTATATACTGATTATTGTCCTATACAGTTTAGATGTTGATTTTGCTCCTATTTCCAATATCTCCAAATGGCTATATTTTTATATTATGTCAGCTCATCATATTATTTTGCTTGGAGGTGCCACGCTATAGAGGAAAAAAGGCTCATTTCAGGTGTTAGGCCAATGGGGTACCAATTGCAAGCTGAGCTCCTCTCAACACCTGTGACATGAAGCTAGCAATGTACTTTTCCTCATTCGCCGAAATTACTAAATGGCCCCATAAGTAGAGGCTTTCTATCATCAGCACTAGCAGACATGTGGGACTCAGGAAGCATCAGTACTGGTCACTCAAGTTCACTGGCCAGGTCTCAGCTATCATTTCTCCCGGCCAAAAATATACATGGAAGTTCCCCTTTCTTTTTTCCTTTGTTGATTCTGTTCCACTGCAAGCTGAGCTATTTTATGATCAAGCTTATTGTATTTATGTCTAAAATAATATAAACGACAAACTAGGCCCTGGGAAAATAGTCAACTTTATAAGCCCCATATTTAAACACAAGATTTTTATTTATTTATTTGTTGGTTTATTTACTTTTATTAGTACATTCTAGAGATGTTAGTGATTTTTAAGCTGGCACTGCCTATATAAAATCTCCACAGGTCTTCAGATCTCTACTTTCAGAAAAAGTTAAAAATAAAAATGTCAAACACCAATTACTCTTAAGTATTTCTCAAACACCAAACATATTCAAATGATCCTGTTTCAAAAAATTAAATGTCACTGGATTTAAGAGGACTAGAACACAGTTATTCTCCCATTGAGGGTGGAATTTAAGTCCAAGAGCACCACAAAAGTACACTCATCCCTTGGTATCCAGCGAATTTGGATCTAGGACTTCAGGTGATACCAAAATATAAGAATGCTCAGGTCATCTGTATAATTTGTGTATTCCTCCTGTGTTGTTTAAATCACCTCTAGGTTACCTATAGTACTTACACAATATAAATGTTATATATATGGTTGTTACACTGTATCATCTGGGGAATAATGACAAGAAGAAAATCTGTACCTGTTCATTTCAGAAACAATTTTTTTTTTTTTTTTTGGTACTGAGGATCGAACTCGGGGCCTTGTGCTTTCAAGGCAAGCACTCTAACCACTGAGCTAAATCCCCAGCCCAGAAAAAATTTTTTAAAAAATATTTTTGATCAGAAATTGGTTGAATCTGTGTTTGTGGACCTCAGAGCCACAGAAGCCTGACCCAGTTGATGGAAACGCCTACTGTTTTTTCCTAATTTTTAAAAATCTCTTTTCCATTCCCTGCACAGATCAATCAATTTAATGTTACTATGACTTTCTTAACCACTATTCAAAAGCAAAACAAAAAATTAAAACAAAAAAGCAACAGTATTTTCATTGCGAAGAAAAGTAAAACCGAACCCTAATTTCTCATAACAAAAGTTACAATCTGTATTTGGATTCCTCAGAACTCATCTTTCCAGAATAATATTGCTGATGTTCAGTGTTATGATCATGTTAACAATCTCCATGTATTAAGCAGGGATTGGAGCTAAGAATATCACACGTCTGCCTGCTAAATAGCACAAACGAGTCTTACACTAAGCCCTGCTGATGCAGCGTAGAGGGAAATGAGTCCAACCTCACTTCTCCACCTGCTAGCTGAGAGGAAGGAAACTGAGCCCACACTTTCAGAAATGGAACATCAGAAACTTGGTCTGTCAACCTAGGTGCTTCGTTTTTTGGTTTTGTTTTTTTCCAGAAAAATGTTTGGAGCCAGTGTATATTGTTTTCATGTTTTAACGCTGATGCTCATAGGTAAACTGCTCTTTTCTTATTACTTATGTAAGACAATTGATACCATCTTTTGAGTTTTTAAGGTGTTTATCTAGCAACTAGTGTTTAATATTTTCATACAATATAAGCATATGAAAAGTTTTCAGTAAGGAAAAGTGGGTATATTTATGCATTGAACCTTGGTTTTTATATTATCTTTGTATGTTTATGTAGAAATAACATTCTCTCAGATACTTCGTTGACCATTACTTCAATAATGTGAGGATTATGTCAAAGGTCACTTTCATAGACAAGGACATTTACATTTAAACATAAAGTTTATGCCCTTCTTACTCATTCATATAATTTATTCCAACTGATATATTTTTGCTACCAAGTAGCAAAAATTTTCACTAAGAAGATTATTTTTTAAAATACAGTATTACCATAGAATCAGAAGGTACTTGAACTAAAAGAAATTGAGAAAAACAAAATAAAGGAATAATTCTTAATTAAATTGACATTAAATAAACAAAAAATAATAACATTCACTCATCTACCTTATACAATATGTACTTATACATAAACAAATGATTCATAAGCAACTAAAATACCGAATTAAGGATACTGAATGCAGCAGTAATCTTATAAATATTACCTAATCCTTTTATTTGGGTTGACAGCAGATCTTTTTTTCGTTGCCCAGACAATCATATAACTAATAAAATAATTTTCAGTCTGTTTTCCCCATTTTAGTTTACTGGGTTCATCAAATAAGAATGTCTGCTCTTATTTTACCATGCAGATATTTCATAAAATTAATTTTAAGCCCAGTCATTGTGATCATTCAACTTTTCGCTTGTGTTTATTGTTCTTCAGAACTTTGACCTTGATATGAGTTTCTCTATTTTTTTAAAAATCGTGGCAATATTTAAAATTAGCTTCTCATCATATTTGAAAAATACATAATCAAGTTACTGGTATTTTGTGAAAGATTAAATGTACAAATTTTAAGGATTATAAGAAAAATGTAGTGAACAAACAGTAAAGATAGCACTACCATGTACATTTCTATGTTGAGTAACTAAAAGTGAAAAGAAATAAGCTTCCTATTTTAGGCCCAAATAATCTGATGAATGGACAATTTTAATAGCTGCCCAGCACGTCTTCCTGTCTCTAGTTCCTTTTCACTTTGCTCTGTTATATTTCCCTGCGGGACTGATCTTTATGAGAAACCAAACTGGTCTTCCAACCAACAATGACCCCAGTATTTCCCATTGGCAGAAAATAAAGTAGTAAACAAATAAAAATAAAACAATAAAAACTTTGTAAGTTCCCAGACCTCCGAATTGGCTGCTTCTAACCTTTCTGACTTGATTTTCCTACATAAATCCTCATGCCAACCTCATGACTCATTATCACCTCTAAATGCCTTCAGTTTTCCATTGAGGAGTGTTTTGTTTCTTCACTTATTTGTACATACAGCGATACTTTTGTCCTTCTGATTCCTACGGAAACACATTAAATCCTATCTCCAAAAAACTTTCCCAGACCAGCCTGAAGAGAGAATGCAGAACCCTTTGCAGTAGCTGTTGCCTACATAATTCACTCAGATCCATTAAATAATGTGTGGTGATATTTCTTCAGTATTGTCTTGATTTACGGTATCATTTAATTTTTCATAAATTTGTCTTACTTCTACAAATTCCCTGAAGGCATGTTATACACAGAACTTTATACATGGCAGATATGTAATCAGTATTTTTTTTTGTAATCAGTATTTGTTTACTTGATTTAGTTTATAAGACTGAGTTTCCATAGCTAAAGATTTATCATTATGCTTCTCTCCAAGTCTTTTCCCTAAAATTTGCTAAACATTCTCTATTGTTGCCATAATGTATTTTCTGCATCAACTGGGAGACTTCTATGCACAATGTATTTTAATAAATATGCATCTTATTATTCCACTATATTGGAAGTATTCTGAGGCGAGGTCTGTGTCTCGTACTTTGTGTCTCTTCTTATACTCTGTGAGAGTAGGACACAGATTAGGTATTTTGTAAATTTGAGAGAACAGTGACTCGAAGTTCCAACTAAAGGGCTAAGATGTCTTTGCTGTCGGGTACCAAAGCAAGTTATAAGAGAGATGATGCAGAATGTCACAATAAATACAGGTAATGGGGCTCTGGCTTTGAAAGATGTATCTTTATCTCAAAGGTATGCGAAGATTCTTTTTTTTTTATGTGAAGATTCTTGAGAGGCAGTCTGAAGCATAGAGTCTATAAAGAGATTTCTTGGGAGAGAAGCACTGCTGTGTTACAAACTGTCTCAAATTTCCAGTGGGAAGCTGCATTTCAACCCCGAGCAGAGTGAGAGTGGCTGCCGGGACAGTTTCAGTGTCAACTCAGAATGAGGGCAGAAACTTAGACTAGACGCTCCACCACCTTGAAGAATCTACAGATGAAAGACTGTGGCTCATAACCTAAGGCAGCAGGAAAGGGAGAGGGACAGAACTCCTGCTGTGCTGTGCCGGAAAGCCATGCGTCCCTCCACATACAGGTCAAAGGTACCCAAGTCCTGAGGGCCAGACAGGAAACGCATGGCAAAAGGATTTCAGTCAGTGGTCCAGGTGAAAAGGAACTTCCTGCAGGCCAGTCAGGACCCAGAGAGTCGGTGAAGAAAGAGTAAACACCAGTAAACCAGTGACGGTGGGGTGAGGGAGGAGGGAAGATGAGAGCAGCCAGTCTGCCTCATAGGACCCTGCAGTGAGTCTCAGCTGGAGGCTTCAGGAAACTTGGAAATACCGCCTTAAAAAATTAATTTTAAAGACCTTCCAAGGTCAGAGGACATGGAACATCCATCAGTTAGGCCAGAACTTCCTGCACCCCTTTCTTCTCTTCTCCATGAACTCTACTTCTAGGATCCAGAACACTTTGAAGTATAGAGGTGAGGGCAGGGGAGGAACTAAATATGAGGGCAGAAGCCTTCCAAGTCTTCCCTCAAGACAGCGTAAAGTTGGCCTAGCAGACAAAGAAAGAGTATTTATTTAATTATAACCTGCACTGAGACATATTTTGTGACTGGCTACTTTAAATATTGTGAATTTTTAAAATTTATCATGAATCTTTTATCCAACAATAAGCATAAAATTCATACAGTCTTCTGCAGATTTTATTCAGAGGTTAAAAAAAAACCTTTCCTCCATTAAATATGTTAATTATAGAGTAGAAGAGAAAAATAATCAGTGTTTTATCTTGATTATAACCCACAAGTTGTTTGATATTCCTCTTAAAAACTTAACATTTTTTGTTTTCAAAATCCTGTGAAAATTAAAGTAAAATATCTTCTAATAAAAAAAAGTTTAAACTCTTCACAAAGTCAGTTAAATGAAATACTTTAGAACTGAGCTTTACATGTAATTTTTATGTCAGTTCTCTCTCTAAGGATGATTAAGTAACAGATTAGTTCAATTCAGTTCTATCCTTTCTATTCATCAAATATTTTAGAACATGTACCCTTAGCTCAGGCCAGGCATTATGGCAGACATTAAAGAGGATTATTGTACCCTCACTGTTTCCAGAGAGCCTACATAGTTTTTGGGGGGTTTTGTTTTGGGTTTTTTGTTTGTTTGGGGGGGGGGGTTGGTGCTGGGGATTGAACTCAGGACCTCGCTACTTACGAGACAAGCACTCTAACCACTGAACTAAATCCCCAGCCCCAATTTTGGTATGTTTTTATTTTATTCATTCATTTATTTATTTATTTTTTGGTGCTGGGGATCGAACTCAGGGCTTTGTGCTCGCAAGACAAGCACTGAGCCTACACAGTTTTTGAATTAATAAATGTTTCATGAAAGTAACTTAAGTATTGGAAAATATCAGTACAATAGGACCAGATCAAATACCTAAATATATGTCACATAAATGGCAGTGTACAAAGATTGACATTGTCTAAATGGATCTGAAAATATACACAAGAAGAACACTTTAGGCTTTCGATGAGACTAAATGTATTATAAAATATTTATTATGTTAGGAAGATCATCATTAATTCAAAAAATTAATTACTGAATGCCAAATATGAGCAAGCACCAAATATATTGATGAATAAAACAGACATTTTCCCTTCTTATTGAACTCACAATCTAATGAGATTCTATACTACTATGCTGTTCATATAAATCCCCTTTTATACAAAATTATGCAACTATGGAACACTACCTATACCTACACTTTCTACATTGTCTCTTTCACTGACCACAGCACTATTCAAATTTTTTCGATAGAGGATAATTCTTTTGGTTATTATTTTTAGTAATGGCCAGAACTTACTGAGAATTTATTATATACAAATATTATGAGCAGCACGTGACTTAATTCATTAATCTTTTTTACAGACCTGTGATATAATTACTATTATTAATCCCATTTTGTAGATGAGGAAATTGAGGAACAGAAAGTTAAGAAACTTGCTCAAGATCACGTAGCCTGGCTGGAGTTCAGATCTGACACCATCAGTATAGGAGTCTTGCTATGGTTTAAATCTAAAATGCACCCCTCAAACCCATGTGTTCAGAGGTTGGGCTTTCAGAGAATGATTGGATCATGCAGGCTCTACTTCACTATATCTCATCAATGGATGTGATCATAAAGTAAGGGCATTATTGGGAGGTGATGGAAATAGAAAGTGGGGCTGAAATGAAAGGAATAGATTATGAAGTTATGGTCTTGGGGACTATATCTGGTACCAGGGCCCTTCCTGTCTGGATCGTGTCCTTTCTCTCCATTTCCTGGCTGTCATGAGATGAGCGGCTTTTTTGCCATACCCTTCTACCATGATGGTTCTGTTTTGCCATGGGTCCAAAAGCAATGGAGTCACCTAACCCTGGACTGACCTCTCTGTAACTGTGAGCCAAAATAAAACTTCACTCCTCTGAGTTGTTATTCTTGAGTATTTTGATACAACAATAGAAAAGCAATACAAGCATTTCAACTAAAAATTTTTAAACACACGTGTAGGCACAGAGTTCAATGGGAAAATAAGACAGATGAACTAGTAAAACAATAAAGGAGAAGGCACTAAGTTATCAATTAAAATAAGAGTATCGCATTAGATTTTTAAAATCTAGTTTGTTTGGTATCAAATTATAGAAGTGCTTTGAAATTTTGACTTTGAACTCTCTAAACTTCAATTTCTTCCATGAAAAAGAACTCAGAATATCTGCCTTGAAACTTCAGATAACTGTGGTGACCACAAAGATATGGATGAAGATGTTGGAGGAAATCACAGAGTGCACTACATGTGTCAATTTTTGCTTTCAGCATTTATTCATTTGAATTTACCATCTCTCTTAAGGTGTTAGATTTCTGCTTGTTATTTGATGAAATAAATTCTAATTAGGGAAAAATTTTTTTTAAGTGAAGTTAAAATTATGGCAGGAGTTTGTTATGAGATATATATCTGCTTTACACTGGAATTGCTTGGAAAGGAGGGGCCTGGGGCCTTTCACTCACCTTAGAACCCTTATATGGTAAGAAATGTTGAGGTTTATATCTAGCAAACTTTTGGTTTTAGGAGTGATAGAGAGGTACAAGACAAGGCAAAAGCACTATTTTGAAATAGAGCAGAGTGAAATAGCAGGATAAAGAGTAACCAAGAAAAGTCCACAATTACCTAATCTTTTGTATCTAGGATCACTGATTGGAGCAACATTTCTATTTTCCGTTTTTATGATATTTAGTGCAACAAGTATGTTGGCAATCATCGACTGAATCACTCACTATAATTGACATTATTTCTAAAGAACAAATTCAAAGGGTCAAAGTCTGTTGTGATTGCTCTTCTCCACACAACATATGCAAAATGATGTCATTGATTTCGGTTTTCTTCAAGAAATACATTCTATTACAGTCCTAAAGCTGAGCTAGCCCTGTACGTTTAGAAGGTTATACATGATAACTGTGTGAAGTTTCTATTTATGATGACTATACATAATTTTCACTTACTGTTTCTTATTTAACAGGAATTCACTGTGAAGAAGACATCAATGAATGTTTACCAAACCCCTGCCAAAATGGCGGCACTTGTGAGAACTTGCCTGGAAATTATACTTGCCATTGCCCATTTGATAACCTTTCTAGAACATTTTATGGAGGACAAGACTGTTCTGATATTCTCTTGGGCTGCACACATCACCAATGTCTAAATAACGGAATTTGCATCCCTCACTTCCAAAATGGCCATCATGGATTCAGCTGCCTATGTCCATCCGGCTATACTGGGTCAATATGTCAAACTGTCACCACACTTTCGTATGAGGGCAATGGCTTCCTATGGGTTACAAGTGGCTCATATACAACCCAGAGCTCAGTTTGTACCATCACCTTCAGGTTTCAGACTGTTCAGCCCACGGCACTTCTACTTTTCCGAGGCAACAGGGATATGTTTGCAAAGCTGGAGTTGCTAAATGGCTACCTTCACTTATCAGTTAAAGTCCATAGTCAGTCAAAGGTGCTTCTGTATATTTCCCACAGCACCAGCGATGGACGGTGGCACTCAGTGGAGGTGATATTTGCAGAGGCTGTGACCCTTTCCTTAACTGATACTTCCTGTAAGGAGAAATGCATCGCTAAAGCTCCTTCTCCATTTGAAAATAATCAATCAATATGTGCTTTTCAGAACTCTTTTTTGGGTGGTTTACCAGTGGGAATGACCAGAGATAGTGTCGAGCTGCTTAACATCTATAATACAACATCCACACCTTCATTTGTAGGCTGTCTCCAAGACATTAAATTTGATTTGAATCATATTACCCTGGAGAACATTTCCTCTGGCTTGTCATTAAATATCAAAGCAGGCTGCAAGCGAAAGGATTGGTGTGAAAGTCAACCTTGTCAAAATAGAGGACGCTGCATCAGCTCGTGGCTTGGCTACCGGTGTGACTGCTACAGGCCTTATGCAGGCCCCAACTGTCTGAGAGGTGAGAGGAGGCTGAGCACCCAGGAGGGTGCTGCCTCTGGGCAGATCAACACAAAGACCGCCAGTCTGCTCCTTCCTGATACAAAACATGATGTCCTCTTAGGACTTACGCTGCTGTTTGTCCACTAATGAAAAACCAGAAGAGAGAGGTGATGTGTATGAATTTTGAGTGAGTTCATAGGACATCTGAGTTTCAGTCAGATACAGAAGTAAAAATATTAGCAGCTATCTCCTATTCAAATGGGTATTGATAAAATGATCTTAGAAATTTTACCATGTGTTACATATCAGTAATTTATTGTAGATCTTATTGAAAAGAGAATCTTTTTGACCAAAATAAGGTTTTTACAGACTAAACTAGTCAATGCCACATACTAGCATCATGCTTAGTAGATTCTCAGTAAATATTTACTTCCTTACTCTCCTTTCTATGCAATTAATCCAAGTTCCAAAATCACGTTTCAGTTTATACTTTTACAAACCACTAATTTTATTCAAAGGCATCATCTCCTGGATTGCCTTGGAGAAAACAGATAGATGTCTCAAGAAAAACAAAGGGAGGAAAAATGTGAAAAGTAACCACAGTGAAACTTGGTGAATGCCATGAGTGAATTTATCTGATTTCTCTAGCAAATCACACTTGAAATGTATTTCAGTCTTTTATTTCGAACCTCATTCCAAAGGTAACTGCTAATAGTGATCAATATCTACCTATTTTTTTAATTATTATTATCATGCATTGAAAAAGTCTGAGAGGTCATTGTATCAGAGTGCTTTGAAGTTCAGCTGTAATTTACTCCAAAATTTCAGAATAACTTGAAGTAGGACAACATCTGGTAAATAGTCTTCTCTGCTTTATATGAAGTAAAATTAAAACCAGTCTCAGCCTATACCCTACTCCATGTTCAAATGGCTAAGAATTATTAGAAACTGTTCACGAGTTTCTCCCCGACCACAATATTCATTACAAATCATGGACCTGTTTGACAATGAGGTATGGCATCTACTAGCTCTATGCAATATTTTAAATGGAATGGCAAGTTGTTTTGTGATTTTTTAAAGGAGAAAACGGGAAATTATGCTGAGGCAATGGTTCACTTTTTGAAGAAAAATTTAATTGACCCAAGGCAATATTTTTACTACATATATAAAATAACAAACAGATGCTGACTCATTTTGACTGGCTTCCAGATGCAGTGACCCACGAGGTTAATACTGACTGCGGCGATGCTAACTGTCCTAGTAAATATATTCAAGAGATGCCAACCTAGTGGGTTCTGGTTTTCTTTAGTTTATTTTTCCCAACTTGGAAAATCATGAACTTTTTAAACCAAGTTCTTGAATTAGTTACACTTCCTTACTGCCCCCAGTACCCCTACACTATTTGAAACTATTTAACCCCCATGAGAATGTTTGGCTTTAAGAAATTATAGGGAGAGAGTTTTGAAAAATCATTTCTTTCTGAAAAATTCTTCAGATAAGTTAAAAGAAATTCTATTTTTCATATCACCACTTGGTCAGAACCCTAAAATATTCTGTATTGGCTGTTATCTGTGAAGACTCTTTTCTGCGAGTCTGTTCTCACTCTAAGACATGATTCAGTGCAGTGATGAGAACCTGGAGTCTGCAGTTGGTACACATGTATATTCACAAGAGACAAGAGAGGAGATGTGCTAAAAACACAAACTTCGCCCAAATCGTAATTTTGGCACAGTGTTTCCCAATCATTGTACATACTGCAAGGAACAAGTAGAACGGGATAGAAGACTTAGTTAGCAGACTAAACACAAAAGACACAGGCATTTCCAGTGTCTGAAAATCATCTAAGTTCTCAGGTAGGACAGTTCTGAGAAGGGTCTCCCTAAGCAGCACCCACAGAGCAGTGTGTCGGCTTCTCTCGGCATGTCACAAGACATGGTTGCATAGAAGGACATGGAGCTTCTGAATATTATTCACAAGAAATTCGTCACTGACCTCTGGCACTCTGGAAATATATTTGATTTGTAAAAACAATCTACATATGTTGTACCTTCTGATTTACACCTAGACTTTGCGAGTCTTATCGTCTTAGAATTACAATGTCACATATATAGAAGCAGCTTCATTCCACGGCTGGATTTTTTTATACTATCGTGCCTGCCTAGTGTAGTGGTCCAAACCCCTGCTTGAACACCTTCATAAATGGAGAACTCATTCAATCTAGCTTGGAAAAATATTCCAAATGGGTCTTTGATTATATTTAAATGAAGTGTGATTTGCACAAATCTCTCGTTCATTTACCACATTTTAATTTCCGAAGATGTTCATATAAATCTAAACGTCTCTTCTTGAGAACACTTATGTGTTTGAAAAAATGTATCTTCCTCCATCCAAGCTATCACTTGTGTCATGCTACATACGCCAGCTGCTTCTCCTGTTTCCACATGACAGTCTTCAGACCCTTTGTACCTGCATGCTGGCTGCGGAATAAATTAGCTTCTCCTTCTTTCTAAAATACGGTGTCTGGGTGTGCTCGATGATAAACAGTGATGCAGGATCATAATCTCCCTTACTCTAGACAGTGTGCTTCTGCTTTTCAGCTTAACATTACCCTGATTTTCTGGCAGTCATGTTACATGGTTGCCTCTCTCATGACATCATAGAGTCCTGTTTCTCCCACCCTAAGTCCATGAGGCACATTTAGACCTAAGTGCCTTTTATTTCTTCTCAATAAATTCCATCTTGTACTCCACCAGCCACTGAAACTTGTCAAAAATGTTTCTCACTTTTTATATGTTATTTATCTTTAGGACTTAGCAGTGACATGTATGAGAATCCTCCCTTCCATGTCCACAGCCGAGTCATCTGTGGCACTGAGTGTCCCTAAAATCATGTAGCACATCACACATTTTGACTACCTGCTTGTGATTTCTGAAGAATAGGATTACTGGAGAGTCAGCCTTCTAAGGAAAAGAGGAAACAGCTCTGTGTTCTATCTTTTAATCCGGAGCCACAAAGGAGTGCATCCTGTGATGGCCAGCAGGGTTTCCGCTCCCTGAGGTGGAGTGATTTTGTGCACAGCCTCAGACCCCAAGGGCTTCAAGAGCCAAAATTTCTTATTAAGCATTTTATCTCATATGAAAGTACCTCAGCGTATTCAGAGATGTTAACCCCTTCAAAGGGGTTATTTTATCTAACGGTACACTTTGAAAGCTACCTGTAGTTGCCTGGAGCAGGTGGTCTCTAAATGCAGATTCGAAATGCGATGTTCCTGGAGGAAATCAAGTTAGAGTTCTGAGAAATGTAACTGTTTATACAGGAGGTCTTTAAATATAGATGGTTGCTAAGCAAGTTTCACTGTAGTTCAGCTAAAGTAAAAGATGTCTTACTTTTACCCACTCTTCAACTGGACTGTACGACGGCATTTCAATACGCAAGGTGTGCTTTCTTATTTCTGGTTATGATGGAGATGTGAAAACCTAAAGACAACAATACCTTTAAGACATGCTCTTGTCAAGTTCATCAGTGTTGCCTAGATTGAGAAATTCAGTGGTCACACATCAGTCCTCTCTTACTTGACCTCTCAGAAAACATTAACACAGTCGAACACTTTGTCCTCCTGAAAATTCTTCCCTCGTTATGCTTACGGACTCCCACTGTCCCAGGTTTTCCTCTTATCTTATTGGCTGCTCTTCCATCATCTCCTTTGGTTCCAGCTGTACATTGTTGAAGGGACCAGTTCACGTACCTCTTGTGGTCTGTCTGTATATTCATTCTTGTAATCTTAATCTTGTCCCTTTAAATCCCTGATATTCATTAAAATTTCCCAAATTATTATCCCAAAGATTAGCCCAGAACATCTCCCTGAACTTGTATCAACTACTTATTAGTCATCACCACGTAGATACGTTACAAGGCATCTCAAATTAATATAAATTACCCACCCCAATCAGCCCCTTTACTTTTCTTCCCTATCACTACAAATGGAAACCTTTTCCAGGTTTCTAGTTGTTTGGGCCAAAAGTCTTGAAAATGAACTTGTTCTATGAAATTTTATTGGCGTTACCTTCAAACTATTTTGAAAATCTGACTACGTATCTCCACCCCCACAGTACCACTGAATTGAGTTGTCATCCTTTGTGTCTTGAATTACTACAGTTATGGCCCTACTTTCTCTGAGTTTTTGCACAAATGTTGTCTTCCAAGAGAGTTCTTCCCTGACTATTCCATCTAAAATTACAATTCCACCGTTAATCCCTAATCTCCTGTTCACTTTCTCCGCTTAATTTATTTTATACAGAGTGATTTCTTACGTCCTGACATACTATATAGTTTGCTTCTTTATTCGTGTCTGGCATGTCTTTCCCTCACTGGAGTATAAACTTTATAAGGATGGGAATTTTTGTTCCCACTATATCACCGATTATTTTAAATGCCAAATTACTCTTTTACACATCTCAGGAATTCTTTCGAGATCATGCACGTGGACAGTATTGCCGCACCAGTGTAAGCCTGACTCCTCTGACCACGGGACATGCTGGACGGGTTCGGTACTCCGCTTTCTATGTCTCTACGTGTAACGCTTCTCCTTCTTCCCAGCCAGGACCACCAGAGTCCTCCTCTTCCTACGTTCAATGCCGTATCTTTTATTATGTAGGCTTCATCTCGAAAAAGGATTTCCCAGTCTAATTCTTGATTTCTGTCCTTTACCAAAAATAACTGGGTTTAATGACATGTCTGCTTCATGTCTTCCAGCTGGCACATACAGCTGCCTAAAAAGTCTGTTTGCAGACGTTGCTGTGCGTGCTCTTGCCCTAAAATTTCTTCTACCAAATTGCATTTCTAGGTGTCTGATATTTCACCGTGTAAGTGCCAGTATTTTACAGCAGTGAAGGGGAAGTTCTTTCATTTATCAGGGCAGAAATATTTTGTTTTGTGCTTAATGAACCTCAACTGTGAAGTATAAACCAAAATACACTTACTTTTGAATAAAATAAACTCAGAAATTCAGAAAATGAGGCCAAATTGCTATTCTTTTGAACTTGAAAAAGCATGTATGTCTATGTGTGTAAGATGTTCGTGTTCTGCCCCTTCTTACTTTTGAGTCTTAAGATGTTTCTTCTTTGTTTCTCCTTAATTTCAACACTGAAGAGCACGTGGCAGGCCGATTTGGCCAGGACGGCTCCACCGGCTATGCTCTCTTCACGGTGGATGAGAAGTATGGGCAGAACCTCAGCCTCTCCATGTTCGTGCGAACACATCGACCATCAGGCTTCCTTCTGTCTTTGGAAAACAGCACTTTCCATTACATTCGTGTCTGGCTGGAGCGTGGCAGGCTAGCACTGCTGACTCCAAGCTCTCCAAAATTACTAGGAAAATTTGTTCTAAGTGATGGAAATGTCCACTTAATATCTTTGAAAATCGAGCCAAATAAAATTGAACTCTATCAGTCTTCACAAAAGCTAGGATTTATTTCTGCTCCAACATGGAAAATCCAAAAGGGAGATGCTATCTACATTGGCGGCCTGCCTGACAGGCAGGAGACTGAAGTTAATGGTGGCTTCTTCAAAGGCTGTATCCAAGATGTAAGATTAAACAATCAAAATCTAGAATTCTTCCCAAATTCAACGAACAGTGCATCCCACCATCCAGTTCTTGTCAATGTGGTCCAAGGCTGTCCTGGAGACAATGTTTGCAAGGTAGGGTTACTCATATAACTGTGTACATATTATATGCTTAATTTCTATCTTATTAAAAATATAATGTATTAAAACAATTCTTTTAAACAATGTCACAAAGATGTTTCATCTCTATGTTCCCAGAAAGATAGGGATTTACACTGAGGCATAAAAAGACATCCTTGCTCTGGCATGTGGTGTATTTGACGACCAAGACAACTCCAGTTACATGCTTCTCCTACCCCCACAACAATCAAATCACTTCACAAGAATAGTGTTCTAATTCCTAAACTCTAACAGCATCCAGAGGGTTAACTAAACTCTTTCAGGAAGATTTCTTTGTCGTAAATGCCCAGCTCCTGTTTTAAACTTTTATTAAGTCAAAAAGAAAAAATCTGAGAGGTAATTTGGGTTTGAAATCCTCTGAAATAAAATTTTCGGCACCCCATGCTTTATTTTTTTACCTTACTTCCTTTGTATGCTCTTCTAAGAGGTGCTTTAAATGCGTGACATTGTCAGCGCTGCAGGAGCTTTCAAAGGAAAACAAGAGAACATACTGTATGTGCTGAACTTTTGTTGAGCTCCAAATATTGTCATTCCCTACACTTGGTACTAAGTATACACAAATGAATCCCTGTGACATTATCACAGGAATGTACCTGACACGACTTTCCAAGGATTAAACCATTTAATTCTGTTGCAGGACTACTGTGTAGAGCGGGCACTGTTAGCCCCATTTACGTTACTTGCAAATAAAGAGATCGAAATGTAGAAAGGCTACGTGAGGCTGGGGTGTAGCTCAGTGGCAGAGCACATGCTTATGTACACATGACCCTTGTTTCAGTCCCAGTTCAAACAAAACAACACCCAAAAGTAACACATTTACATAACTAGCCTACATTATATGTTAATAGTGGACCGGGGATAAATACAGTCTAGACTCTTAAAAAAATGTCCTTTTAATATGTTTTATTTTGAATGCTGTGTACGGGACCTTGTAAGAACTGAGGTAATAATAGTACGTCTCTGATTTACATGCAGAACTAACAAGCAGAGGGCATTGAATTGGGACCCAGAGGACCTAGGTACCAAGCTTCACTACTTCATTTCTTTATAGGACCTTCAACTGGAGGAACCTCATCTGTAGAAAGAGGAGTAATAATTCCTACCTCAAGTGATAGTATATGTGAAAGTACCTAATAATTTGTAAATTACAGAGGACATTGTTATACTTCAAAAATCTTTCTTGTATTATGTATCAATTTTATATGTTCTCTCTCATTTTTTCTTTCCTCTTCTCTCCTCAGCCCCTTTCTCTATCACTCGTTTCTCAGCTGCTCCTTGAGAAAATAGCTGGCAATGGCAGTAGTCAGTTTTATTCTATATAATTAGCAGTGCACATTAAAGTTTACAATCTAAAGATGTAGGGAAATTGGTATTTTAAAATAACAGATACGTGTGCTTGCCTTTCACATTTCTATGTTCAGTTTCTAGTGCTTTTTTAAGGCTTTGATCTCTCTTCTGCTCAGCCTAACCCCTGCCACAATGGCGGCGTCTGCTATTCCCTGCAGGATGGCTTCTCCTGTGCGTGCCCTGCAGACACAGCTGGGAGAGCCTGCGAGGAAGTCCGGTGGTGTGAACTCAGCCCGTGTCCTCCCAGCGCCCACTGCCAACCGGTGCCCCAAGGGTTTGAATGTAGGTAAAGTCCAAAACTGTGGTCCATTCAATAAGTTGGTGTGGTCCAGTTGTTCAAACAGAAACATTGGAAAATGAATACAGAGGCAGGAGGCTTTTTGAAGAGATCCGTGGTTGTTTCCCTGTGTAAGTAGTATGACAAACCTGACAGAATAGTACAATGGCCCAGATTGGTCTCTTGCCTCTTCTTGTCCTGGGGGTCTGGATGGGAAATTGACATAGGGACACAAAACTCTCCAATGACTATTACTCTCTATATGAGAGGTTTTCCTGTTCCCATCAGTATTAGAACACACAGTTTCTTAAATGTTAGCAATGTGAACATCACATTCACAATTTTGACATATTTGCATACTGCCCATACTATCATTTATATTGTCTTCTCTCCTACTTCAAATAATGCACAGCCTCATCAATAGCCAAACATGGCTTTAAATGAATTTTAATCTGTTCCCCATTAGTCAGAGATTCTGTTTCTAAAGATTTTCTCTTTCCAACATCAACAAAAAGTTTTGCTCCAGCTCCCTCACCCCATTCCCACCTGCCATCTTCCCATTTCTCTGCTTTCTGTTACAGAGAAATCAAAAACATCTAAAGAATTGTTCTCAATAACTCTAATACTTGATTCACTTCTTTTTCACGCCCTTAGCCTCTGACATCCCACCACCACGTCCACCTTCAGTTCTCTGAAACAAGAGCTTTGCAGGTTCCCTTCAGCCCTTCATTCAAAATTCCACCCCAAATGTCCTCCTGCATGGCTTTTTAAATCTTTTACCATTCTCTAATATTTCTTCATATATATATATATATATATATATATATATATATATATATAGTTGCTTATCTCTTCTTTCCTTAGCGGAATGTAAGTCTCCCAAGGCAGGGACATTGTCTATGTGCTTTCTCGAGTTACTGTGATCCTGTAAGTTGTCAATAAATATTTGCTAAATAAATTAACTTATTTTTTCTTCAAAATAACTTAATATTTTTATTTAACTACTCTCTACATTAAGTATACCATCTGCTTACATTAAAAATACACATAAGATATCTTATAAAAACACTGTGCTAAAACAATGGACTGGAACTAGAGAATGTTCTAAGGTTAGTACCAACATTCTACCTAGATCTGGCCCAAAGCAACTGAAGACAAGAGATTCACTTTCATGTTTCTATATTTGAAAAAATATGTTAAAACAATCTATATGAAGCACAGCGTACTGTACATATAGTTGAGGAAATTTTCTATGGAATATACATGTTTATATTCATCTTTAAGGAATATATACTACATACAGGTAAAAAAACAAGATGTGTTAGCATAAAGAATATAACCTGGCTTCTAATGAGGGACAGAAGTTTAATCAGTTTATTTTTGTGGTGCTGTGAATCAAACCCAGGACCCAGTACATGCCAGCCAAGTGCCCTACCATTTAGCGACACCCTAGCCATGGCACAGATTTTAATTCAATGTTTTCCATTGTTCTCCCTCTGAGATATTTGTTAAAATGATTTATTAACTGTAATTTTACTCTTCATCTTTTGATAGAAATACTGAAGTTGCTAGCCCCGCTTTGTTCTACAAGATTCAAATTATTGTCCCAGGGGAACAAAAGACTGGGGTTTCTACAATCAGTGACAGCTCAGGGTTGGGACCCAGGGACCGGAGAGTCACACTACACCTGAACCAGCTCAGGCCTTGAACACATCCCTGAGACAGACATGTGGTGATCTGCTGCCACAGCGCTGCTGCTGTAGAAAGACTAGAAAGTCTGTCTCCCACCCCCAAAAGGTCCCAACAGCATTTTTTCAAGTGTGATTTCCTTTAGTGAGGACAGAAAAAAGTAAAGCAATAGGAGATTTGCAGCGGGAATTGTGTATCAGTTTCCTAACTGACAGGTATGAACCTAGAATTAACTTTTGCTTTTTTGGGTACTTTTAAATTTATGTTATCTTATGACGCGTCTGTGTTTTCTTTTCCAGTGAAATATACTGAGCAGATTAAGTCTAACAGAACAGCATGCTCCTGAGGGTCCAGCTTATACTTTACCCTGAATTTGTCTGTATCCCTGTATCCTACCAAGATTCAAAGCAAGATTTCAAACTCTATATTTAGATATGGGTGTGTTTACTGGGCCAAAACTGCAGAGGAAAAGGGAGGGATAAGCACTGTGTGTGCTGTAGTTTTTAACCAAATCACAATAAGTGATCTCGGGTTTTCAGCCAGATTGGTGAAATAAATTTATAATCAGACAGCATTTTCTTCACACATTGGAGAGCTAACATGATCTGTCATTTTAACACTTATTTAAAAACATATAATAATGAGACATGTGTTGCTTTTTCTCTCCTTATTCTCCACCTCAAAACCTGGTAGTAAAAATACAACAATCAAAAACAATACAATCAAGTGAGATTTAATCTAGTCAAATGATTCACTTCAATTACAACACTTGAATGATATACTTAAATTTTCTACTGCTATGGTTTCTAATCCTTTCTTCACTTTTCAAAATAATGAAGTTTTGTATAGTTATTTATTTAATAATATTTACTGAGCATCTACTATGTCAGGTACTATTCTATGCATAAAAACTGAGTGAAATCCTAGACAGAGAACTCTGCTCCCATGAAGCTCAGGATTTAGTGCAGAAAGACAGTCAGCAAACAAGCAGACAAATATAATTTCAAATGGTAACAGGAGCTGTTAAAAAAAATTAGAGGAATGGTATAGACGGTGAATGCGGGAGGGAAGTTATAACTTGGACAGTCAGGGAATGCTTCACAGTGGAGGTGATGTTTGAGGAGATATCAACATTGAGGAGGAAGCAGGTATGTGAAGGTCTGAGCACGGGGCGGATATTCTAGGTTCAAGCAACAGCAAGTTTAAAAGGCTCTTGTTGGGGACAAGCTCATCCTCTTCAGTGAGTGGCAAGACATTTTGCAGCAGTGACATGTGAAGGAGGAAGACAGTGGGAGGAGTCAGAATCAGAGAGTTAATCAGGGGTCAGGGCGCCTAAACTCCTGTGGGTGTTCTTTCGAATTTCTTCCTAGATACGATGATACTAAGGGAGGTCTTGAGCCAAGGAGAGGTTGTTACATTCCTCCCAGGGCCAGAGGAGTAGGAACACTAAGAAGCAATTAGTCTACATGAAAGATGAGAGTCGCTGGCTGTAGTGCCTAAGAAGCAAGGTAATGACAGTGTTTTAAGGTCAATTACTACTGAAGATGGAAAAAAATGAGAATAGTGAATCAACCTCTGGCTGTGTTGACAAAGATCACTGTGACCTGAGAAGTGGTTTCGGTGAAGTGATTGGAACAAAATCCTGAGTGACTTGCATTAAAAGGAAAGTAAGAAATGAGAAAGTGAAGAGTGAGAATACAAAACTATTAGCTTCGGTGATAAAGAGAGTTAGAGAAGTAAGAAAGCAGCAGGGTGGGGGATGTCGGAGAGTGCTTGGTGGTCTTGTAAAAAGATTAGAAGAGTTATAGAATATTCATACATTTATAGGGCAAAACAGAAAGGGAAAGGAAATAATGAGCTCAGAAGGAAAAAGGTGCATGCAGGAATAACACCTAGAAGGGGCAAAAATGCATGAGACCCGACACATGACTGGAAGGGTGGCCCAGACAGGAATAAGGTCAGTGCCGCCATTATAACAGGACAAAAGCAGAAGAGAGCCAAATATTTTTAGGTTTAAAGATTTCATGTGAATTAATGATCTTGTAGAACAGGAAAAACACTTTTAATGCAGAAATGCAGTGAGATTGTCCAAAAGTGCTATGCTTTCATACAATGGCACAAAGTGAGAACAACTGATGCAGCTGTATATTTTTTTCCCAATCACATAAAACAACTTGGTTATAGGTAGACAGATGACAGCTTGGCACATAACTGGAATTCCACCAGGTAAGTAAAGCGGTTATGTGGGATGCTGCTTCTAACTGCCTGCTGGGCAGCGTAACCAGAAGGCAGATTGCACCGTTCACTCACTGTGTCTCGAGAGCGAGGTTCGTGAATGCTTTGCATTCAATTTCTTTATGTATAAAATGGATGATCAATGCCTTAGTTATTTCAATGAATGAAAGATAAAAATTGTCATGCCTTAAGATTTCAATGAAAAGAAATACGTAGTTTGGATTTTGGTGTCAGACTATCCACATTTAACATTCAACCTTCTTATCTATTTATGACTGTGAGCAATTACTTAGCTTCTTTGAGTCTCAACTTCTCCTTTGATAAAATGAGGGTAATATTAATGTCTATGTTCAAGAGTTCTGTACTAGAAACAGTATATAAACAACCAGAACAGCATTTACTATAGTGTGTATCAATCAATATATGAGGCCATTAACATGGTGATCATTACTATTGATAAAGGCAGTTAAGTAAACATTATACATTAATGAAGTTACTATTAATTTTGCGTTCTCTCTTTAGGTATTGGAAATGCTGTTCTGAATGGACAAAGCAGTGCAGTGCTGTTCAGAAGCAATGGGAATATTACCAGAGAGCTCATTAACATCACATTTGCTTTCAGAACCAGGGATGCAAATGCAATAATACTGCATGCTGAAAATGAACCTGCATTTCTTAATATTAGCATTCAAGATTCCCGATTAGTTTTTCAGTTGCAAAGTGGCAACAGTTTTCATACTCTGTACCTGACCAGTTTGCAGTCAGTGAATGATGGCGCATGGCACCAAGCCACTCTCTCCATGACAGATCCCCTGGCCCAGGCCTCCAGGTGGCAGATGGAACTGGACCACCGAGCGCCTTTCGTGACCAGTGCAATTCCCACTGGAAGCCTCAACTTTTTGAAAGAGAAGACAGACATTTATGTGGGAGGCCGATCTAGTGACAGTGTGACGGGCTTTCAAGGGTGTCTAAGTACAATAGAAATTGGAGGCATTTATCTCTCTTACTTTGAAAATGTTCTTGGTTTCCCCAGTAAACCTCAAGAAGAGCAGTTTCTCAAAATCTCTGCAAATTCAGTGCTTACTGGCTGTTCGCAGCTAAATGCCTGCTACTCCAACCCCTGTTTGCACGGAGGAAAGTGTGAAGACCTCTATAACTCTTATGGCTGCTCCTGTGCCTTGGGATGGTCAGGAACACACTGTGAACTTGACATGGATGAATGCCTTTCCAACCCCTGTATCCACGGCAACTGCTCTGACAGAGCTGCGGCCTACCACTGCAGGTGTGATCCTGGACACACTGGAGTGAACTGTGAAGCAGACATAGACAATTGCCAGGGTCACCAGTGTGCAAATGGGGCCACCTGCATTAGTGACACTCATGGCTATTCTTGCCTCTGTTTGGGAAATTTTACAGGAAAATTTTGCAGGTGAGTGGAAAAGTCCATACCAAGCTTGGTTTTGGGAACTGTACTCTTCATTTTCCTCCTCAAATTGGAAAGCTCTCTCCTCAAGGCATACATATGAATCATCCTGAACAGAGATTGGCTTTGGTCAATTCCATCACACTATGATGGTTTAAAGACAAGATTTATTTTGCAGAGATAGCCTACAAGTATGAAGCATTTCAGCCAGACAGTAAAAACAGTGTTTTCTCAGTCATATTCCTAGAATATGTCCTCATGAAATACAGCCCAGGGTCTGACAAACTAAGGCCTCAGGAAACTAATATATTTACAATAAATGCAGAACTCTGAAATTTAGTATTGTTAGGAAAGGCAGAACTTCTATTACTAAAATAATATCCTAAATTATTTCAGTCAGATAAATCTAAACAATCCTAAAAAGGTTACATTACAGTAAAATTTCAAAAAGGAAAAGTTATGACTGCTGGAAATATATAAAATGAACATTTTTATAATTTTATTAGCCATTAATTAATAAGGGATCTAGTAAGATATAAAAACCAGTTCAAAGGAAAATATAAAGAATATATATTTGTATATAAAACAAAACTGAATATATTAGTCACTGGAATAAAATATTCAAAACTTGCAACTTAAAGGAGAAGAGGTTAATTCTGACTCACAGCTCTGGGGGGTCAGCCACAGTTCTTGGCTGGCTCCAAGGCAGAAAGGGCATGATACAAGGGCCTGGTGGAGGGCAGCTGCTCATCCCATGGCAACAAGAAATCAGGGAGAGAAGGGAAGAGCCAAAGACAAGAATGCACCCTTCCAGGTCACACACTCAGTGACCTGCCTCTTCAGCCCAGACCCTACCTCCAAATCCATGAGATATTTGGGAGACACTTTAGATCTAACCATAAAAATGAGATAAGATTTTCCTATAAGACATTATTGTGCCAATCAGTCATTTGTGTTAATATCATTTTCTATTATTCACAGAGTTATAATATTGCTTAGTAAAGAAAATCTAAGGATCTGCTGTGACGGAATTAAATAATACCAGAAAATCCTTTATGGGACATCTAGCATTCCACTGAAATAACATCTTCTCACTTTTTTTGCCTATTTCAACATATTTCATAATTTTTTTTCAGAAATTTCAAAACCAGTATTTCAGTTCTAGCAACCACTTCTATTTCCAGTTATACAAAAAGAGATAAGAAAGAGTATTTTCCTTTTAAGTCACATTGCTTCAAGTAAGTGGAAGGCATTATTGTTTTTACAAATTACACTGCTTTAAATTTACTAAATAATTGAGACGTTATGGGGAAGTGAGAGGACCATGATTAACACGGAATACACGCCAGGACTTTGGCAGGAACACCTGGTGCGGGCCGGCAGCCTATAGATATTACCCTAATTCAGAGGTAGTTCCTCAGTTACATGAACCTCCTAACAGATATAACACATAGCTGTACCCATACAAAATTATTTGTTTCTTCGTAATACTTACTGCTGTTCAAAGCCGATGCTGGCGAGGCACAGTGATAGGTACTAAGTGCTGACATTCTGGTAAGATGTTACTTCCCATGAGTTAACCAACTGGTTTGCCAATAGTAAATGGACTGATTAAAAGCAAGAGAAATTCTGGATCAAAATCAGTGGTGTTCAACAGAGAGTTGAGATAAGTGAATGTGTACGCCCTAGGAGCTAGTTCTCCAGCACTTTTTTCTGCCTAGTTCATTAAATCAAGTTCTCAAAGTTTAATATTCTAGAAATAACTTCTAATGAGATACAGAAATTGTTTATTAAACCTAAGATATATGCAAGCTTCATGTCTGCACTGCTAATTGACCTATTTCAAAGCTGGTTGATACTTCTGACTCCTTTGAAACGTCTTTACAGCATCTTCTTTTAAAAGTAGAAGTGGGGGTTGGGATTTAGCTCAGTGGTTAGAGTGCTTGCCTAGCAAGCTCAAGGCCCTGAGTTCGAGCCCCAGCACCAAAAAAAAAAAAAAAAAAAAAAAAAGTAGAATGGGTTAGCTTTTGTGAGAGGAGACAAGTTCACTATCATCTGGCCTCGTTTCTCCCTATTAGCTGCAACATATGTGACATGACAAAATGAAATTCATTTTAAATTTCCTGAATAGTTTTTCTGTACGTATCTGATACCATGCACATACACAGTGAGTCAAAGTACCCGAGCAATGCCCTTAAAACTTTTTTAAACATCAGTCCCTTCAAACCACTGGATTTTTTTCTAGCAGTGAGGTTCTGCTGAGCTCTTAAAAATTTGTTCTGCCTTTTATAAAGATTCTTTAACACACATTGCTGTACTAGAGACACACACTCACTCACCCTCCATTTACCACTGAGTGTTACAGACAAATCTCCGGAGCAGCCCTCAGCTTGCCTTCCAGAAAGCTGTGAATTATGATGGGGGAGCAGGAAGTCTCCACAGGGCAACTGAAGTTCAGCTCTGAAAGCCATCAGAGAAATCACACCAGGGCTTGGGTACCAGAGAGCTGTCCTGGCTTTCCTGGCTTTTGTAGAGATGCAGTTTTCCTACGGCCTTTGTTGATTTATGAGGAAAGCAGCAGCAGATCTCGCTAGGGCAAGTTCCTTTCCAGCCCTAAATTTATCGCAACCCTATGGCATAGACCTTGTCTCATGGGTGAAAACTGTAGCCTGGAAGATGGATGGCCATGCCTGTTACCATACCCTCCAGCATGGGCTTTTTGCTGGAGAAAGCGACGCTTGGATAATGCACGCAAGCACAATTCAACACTTATAGCTCCTCCGGCCTGAGTACTTAATTAGGTTGGCATTGACTACATACATGAACTTTTCAAAAGTTTTGCTGAATGAAATGAACAAGATGAACAGCTGTGGGTGCTACTTTTATCTCTCTAGACACAGCAGATTACCCTCAACAGTCTGTGGGAACGAGAGCATGAATCTCACTTGTTACAACGGAGGTAACTGCACAGAGCTCCAGGCGGAGTTAAAATGCATGTGCCAGCCCGGTTTCACAGGAGAAAGGTGAGTCACCCTAGAACTTTGTGGGTGAGGACTCTGGGCAAGAGAACAGTGCAACCGCTCAAAGTTCACTTTCTCCTCTAATTTTTCATCTCAGTTCCCATAGGAAATTCTGTGCTGAAATACAGTTCCAGACAGTCAAGCAATAAAAAAGAAGAAAAATTACAGTGTGGGTCAAAGAAGAGAGCATTTTATTAGCCAAGACCTTGAGTAGGGAGATATGTATTTTAAAAAGTATAATGTGCTATTTTTTTCTAAGAAGCACTCTGGATTCATGATTTTCCCCCACTAACTCTAGTACATGATAGAAATATGGTTGCCAATGAAGTAAAAGAGACCTAAAAGATTGCCTGGTAGAATTACCTACAGCCCCCAAAGCATATACATTACACATTTCACCCAGATGCTTCTGTCTTTCCCAGAGAAACCCTTCGACTCTTCTGCACCAAACGAAGAGATGGTCACTGACTTTGCACAATCCGTAACCTGTTGAAACGTAGGTGCCAAATGTAGGACACGTATTTGACTGGCTGGGGATGAGATTAGGAGAGGAAGAGCATATTCTCTATAACTTTTATCAGATTCCTAAAGGAGCCTGTCTCCAAAAAGTTGCAAACTTGGGCTCTGTAGGATACAGACATTAGAGAGACAGACGCGTAAGAGCCGCTCGTTCAGCATCATGCCTTGCACCTTACAATACCATTCTTAATTCTTAGTGCTCTGCAAGGAAGGTTTTACCGTTTTTATTTTACATATGCGCAAACTAAGGTTGAGAGGTTAAGTGGCAGATTAGTTGCCAACCAAATGTAAGCTACAGTAAGGGTCAGCTGTCTTCAGAGCCTCTGCTCATCTCTTGAGAAGGCTTGTGTAACTGTAGCTCACCACAGTTAAGAAAATAGAAGACATGTTCTTCCATCTCATATATCACCCAGAATAAGGTATCTGATCTCTGACCAGACTTATGCATTGAACAAATTTTAAAATGTCAGACACAACTGATAAACATTTTGACTGAATTAATTTCCCCTTAAGAGTAATCGATAAAACAATGGATATATAAGTGCTCCAATTATGCTTTGGACTAATTTGAATTTTCTGCTTTTCAGCAGGCTCTTTTATCATTACATAGATAGAGCTGATTTTCCATTTTTACAAAACAGCAGAATATCCAGGCTCTACCTGCATATTACCCTTATAAAATGCTAGTTGACACAGGCGGTACATGTACATATGAGCTTGGAAAGAGACGGAGTTAAGTCACAGGCCAGTTCCCATTATATCCATCTATTCCATGCAGTTACTAACTCAGAGATCATTCAGCTGACCCCCGATTCTGTATCTTCAAAACACTGTAAATATTTCCTTGTCCTAAATACCAAACAACTCCTTAACTGTCTTTAAATTGCGTCCTAGCTTAACATCACAATTTCTGTTCATGGAACAAAGCACAGAGCTCACCCCAGGCTTCGATTATTTTCCTCGGCTACTCCTTTACAACATTGTCTCTATTTATAACAAACACTACACTTCCCTCTGATATTAATTCATTTTAAAATTCACATTGGGTGTTTAAATTCAAATGATTGATTTGAAACATTGCAAACAGAGAAAGCTCATGATTTTACTTTCTCTCCTAGGAGATATTTTATTTGGATAAACTTCTCGGATCCAAAATGATTTCTAAAACAGTAAACCAGTGTTTGATGGGTTCTGCACTTTCAAAGTCCTTAACTATCCTTAATTCATTCGTGGGATATTAACGGATTTATTTTGACTTTCTATTATTTTCTGATGAAAGTTCCACCGATGTTTACAGTACATGCACATGTACCACTCACTGATTAGTACAAAATAGAAATATGTAAGAAAATGAGAAAAGAGTAGCTAGAGAAAGACTAGGAAATTTGGGGCAGTTTCTCAAGGACTAGGGAAATGAGCCTTCTGTAACATCCAAGGGTACTGAAAAGCTGTCCTCCAACAAATTGACTTCTTTCCCGCCTGGTTAAGCCTTCCACATTACAGTGTCATCCCACAGGTTGTGAATGATGGATGATGTGAACACTCCGGCCCACCCAGGACACAGAACGCTTGGCAAGCTCCTGTGAGTTGTCAAGTTTTCCTCAGATCTAATCAGAGAAGTCTCTTTCCAGTCCAGAAGCTTAAGCCAAAAAAGGAAAACAAAATGGCTCAGCTATGCTTGGTATCTGACAGGATAAGGAGCTGTTTTTCCTGGGAGGAATCTTCCTTTTCTTTTCTACTTTGGGTTGCGGCAGCCATGTGACTGCATCCTCTCATTCTGAGCCTGTGATTAGCCTCTGACCCACACGTGGAAACTCTCCCTGGGGGGAGGTGGGAAATTAAAAAGTGTAACTTCTACATCATGAGATTTTTGAAACTTTTATACAAGCCTCCAAAGATAATATCAATGTGTTACTTACTGTTCTATCCCATAGTCTGAGGACAGCGTCTGGTACATGGCACATAAATACAGAATGACGGATATGAATGCTGTTCAGTTGATCAACGCACAGACACAAAAGCGAGTTGTTGGTTACTGATAATGATAATTCATTACTTTAAAAAGCTAGATGAAACAAGTTTAAAGGATTTGCCAGAAAGAAATGATAAACGTTTGAGGAGACAGATATGCTTAACCTGACTTATACATCACACAATATATACATGTGTCAAAATATTACATGGTACCCCATAATTGTATATGATTTTTATGTTTTATGCATCCGGAAAAAAACCCAGGTTGTTGGTAGAAAATTAGGTAAAGAAGGACAATGTCTCAGGGAAGGAGAAAACGTCAATTTACCTTAGAACTGAGGTTGCTTCTTTTGGAAAATTTGGCTTTGAAAGTCATTTTTATCAGGACAGAAATAATACTTAGCTTTTGGAATACAGATTTTTCTTTCTTTTTGGGGGGGGCAAGTGAGATCATCTATTATCTACTTTTGCTTATGTCAAAAAATGGCATTTCAAAGGAAAGTAATTCAGAATCTCCCAAAATTAACCCTTTTTGTTCACGTGTGTGTGCGCGTGTGTGTGAAACCATGTTTGGCAGCAGCCAAGGGCACTGATGGGCTAGATTCTGACAGCCTGTATAGGCTGCTCTCTGGACTTGTAGCCGGCTAAATACAGCCTCGGTCTCCTTGTCCCTCTGCGCACCTAATAAACATTTATAAGGTGGCAAACCCACTAGTGTTCTTGAGGGAGTAAGGGGTCTCAGCAGGGCCTGAGTCTCATAGTTTCTAAATATTTGCACCTGCCCTCTCATTTGACTTAATTCAGTGTGCATGTGTGCGTGTGTGTGCACGCACAAATTATTTGTTAAAACCAAAATCTGTGAACGGGATTTTCAGGAACATCTCCCCTGTTATCAAGTGTGAAAATACGGAATTGGTAGCTAAGAACATGCTGTTTTAGGTAGATGAGGCAAATCGTTTCTCTCCCCATTTCACAGCCCCTTTACTCAACAGTGCCCTGGCTTTCTGGTGTTTCTGTTTATTTTCAAGGTGCGAGAAGGACATTGACGAGTGTGCCTCAGATCCGTGCGCCAACGGGGGCCTGTGCCGGGACTTACTGGGTAGATTCCAGTGCCTCTGCGACGTGGCCTTCGCCGGCGAGCGCTGCGAGCTGGACGTAAGCGGCCTCTCCTTTTACGTCTCTCTCTTGCTCTGGCAGAACCTCTTTCAGCTGCTCTCCTACCTCGTTCTGCGCATGAACGACGAGCCGGTCGTGGAGTGGGGTGAGCAGGAAGATTATTAACAGGCGTTGAGCATTCCCGAGGGTAAAAGCCATTGAATTTCAAGAACATCCTGACTCGTTTTAGAGCTCTAAAACAGAAAAACAGAAAAAAAAAAAAAGTAAAATAAAAACCATCTTAAAAATAAAAATTAATTCAAGGCCTATTGCAAGCATTTCACAAATACTTTCTATAAATATTTCCCGATTTAGCTTTAAAAATGGGGGGGAAGTTTTTGAATATAACCCCAAATATCTTGTTATTGAATGTATTTAGCACAACTATATTATCAGTTAAAACTTCCATACTGAATGGTTGCTATTGCAATTAAGAAACCATTTTCTCCCCCACCTTATTTTTGTACACTTGTACTTTCCTATGGCAAGTTGGCCTCATTCACTGATTCTATTTTTATTATTGTTCTTCATTCTCATCTATTATTTATAACATGAAAATTTGAAAATTACTATAAATGTGTATTATATATATATGGAGAGGGAAAGAGAAGAAGAGAGAGAGAGAGAGAAAGAGAGAACAGAGAATTACTTCCCTGAAAATGTAGGAAGAGAATGATCTGGTATCATATTCAAATTATACTTCACGAGTGTAATTTCTGATTTCATAAGACTTTCTTCCAAAAAAAAAAAGATGAATAATCCTTTCTCTATTTCTTTTTCTTCCAATATGTCCTCTTTCCACACAAATACAACAATTTTTGTCAATTTCTGATAAATTAATGTATTTGTTGATTTTTTTTGTCAAATTTTTACTGGCACGTTGTCATTTATATGAAATATTTTTGTGTGGCTGAAGGAGGTCTTATTTGAAAGGTGAAATACTTTATTCTATGAATTAATTCATAACACAGTTAAAATAACAATGGCCTGCTAGATGTCCTTTTGTAAATGTGTCTGTGCCTTTAGGGGCTGCCCTGGTTTGAATATACAAGAATAATTTATCAATTGGATGATATCCAATGCACATTTAGTTCTAAATGTTTTAAGAAAGTTGTTTTTCTGTGGACATGACCAAGGTAAACCTACATGTACCATTCAAGACAAAAAGAAGGACAAAATAATATATTATAAAAGCAAAGAAAATGAATTCCATTTTATTTTGCAATAGTAATAGAAGATTTTAAGCAGCCAGTTCATCTCCTGTGTAGTATTGACAGTTAACTTTTTTCCTTACACTCATCCATCTCCCTCACACTCGAGGCTTTGGGTAACATATTATGGTTTCAGATTATCTCTTCTAAAGTGATATTTTCCTGACAAGAGCCTTGCAGAAAACTCTGTCACTGGGGTTTACATTTATAAGTATTTTCAATAAGCATTAAAGAGGTTATAGCCTAAAACTATATATGTAGTTTTCACATTTGCTCCCCTTTAGATAGATCTATAACTGTGTCTACAGGCCACTCCAAAGGTTATATGTACTCTACCAAATATATATAAAAAATATTCCCTAACAGTCTCTTTCTCTGATGTCTCTGCTGTCACTGTAATCGCCAATTCTTTTCTAATTTTCCAAATATCTTGTCATGAAATATCTGACTTTAAAAATTACTATCTTTTTCCTTTATCCTTCTGTATTTTCAGCTCTGTTCTGTGTGACTATGGCTTTTACACATTTGCACAGAAAAATAAAACCTTTTTTCTGAGTCCTCTTTCCTCATCTTCTGGTGATGCTTGTCTCTGTTTGCCTTGACTGTATCTTGCAGTGTGAGGTTCACAAGCCAGACACACCACACACACACAACACACACACACACACACACACACTTACCACTCTAAGAAGCCCAGAAGTTAGTGCTGATCTCCTCAACTGTAACCTCTTTCCCCACATGTGTCATTGTAAGTAACACTGCGATCCCGAGGTCAACATGCTGTGTACCTCTGCTCTCTGGCAAGTAATGGTCTAGTTGGCTTTCTAGAATTGACTGCAACCCTAAATGTTCTCATTTGAGTTTGGTGTAGCTCTAAAGCGGTATCGGCTCACCTAAGTGACACATTTGCACCCCCTACTCTGGACCAAGCTTCTGAAAGGTAGCCTGCATTTACTTGAATAAAAACTGATTTCATTTTCAGATTTAACATCTGAGCTAAAACGAATGCATTTCTGGTTTCGGCCATGCCTCCTCCTTCCCCATGTGTGTGCGTGGGGAGTTCATTACCATCCCTTCTGAACAAAAGAGAAGTAGAAAGCATAGGTAAATTTGGACAAATTGGTGTTTTGGTAGCAAGGAGCAACAACAAAATTCAGTCGTTATTATTTGAAAACTCATTCTGTGCCCAGACTGTGATAAACCATTTTTAAATATGTGACTTTTTCAATTACTTTTTTTTTTCAATACAAGGTCAAACAAAATTTCTTACCTTCTAAACTCCTCACTAAATTTTTTTGAAAGAGCCTTTTGCCCTGTCTGGAATTTAAAATGTAAGTTATTCAGTTTTAACTTTTCTAAATTAAAATGAAGCTTTTCTAGAAAGGGTGCTATGTACAGTTTCAGCAAGATAAAATGGAAAGCCAGGGAAGCCGTCTGTTTCTCAACTGCCAATGTTATTACTAATATAAACTATTTTGCTTCTCTGTTACTTTTTTGATTTATTCGACCGATTTTTTTTTCTTTTTTGGGGTGCTGGGGATCGAACTCAGGGCCTTGTGCTTCCTAGGCAAACACTCTAACCACTGAGCTAAATCTCCAGCCCTTTGACTGATGTTTAATGAATATTTACTATCTGCTATGCCCCAGAGTATGTACTGGGGGTACAGCCATGAATTAGACATGACGCTTGCTCAAAACAAGCTAAAGGTCTCAAAGAAAGTGTAGGAAAACAGAAGCGCAGGTGCCAGGTCAGGGTTAGGGTGGAACTAAATACAAGCTGGAAAAGTATACAGAGGAGAGGCATTTTGCAGTCTTCAAAGTGGATATGGAAGACCGGGGACGTCTCTAAAAGCTGAAGCTTAGATTCGAAAGTAAGCAGAGCTGGATGGTAGAAGGAGGCGTAGGACAGCCAAGAACGTCCCCAGCCTTGAGGCTGGAACACGAAGGGAGGGAGCGCCTGGGAAGGCTGAGGCAGTAGAGCCACACAGCCCTTTTAAGCCACGGCAGAGACATTGGTTTTTCATCCTAAGAGCAACAGGGAGTCTTTGAAAGGTTTCAAACAGAAAAGTCACATAATCACCCTTGTACTTTTCAAAGATCACTTCAGCTTCTATATAAAGGATGAATTAAAAAGAAAGGCAAGACTGGATCCAGAAAATCATAGTTAAGAGGCTACTGCAGAAATGCAGACAAAACAAAAGGAGATTTATGCTACTCTACATAGTCAAAGGTAGTGTGGAAAAGGGGAGGAACAGCTAGGTTTAAAGCAATAAGACCTGAATGACAGTAAGGTTTTGCGGGTTAGCCACATTATTAATTAATCCGTGTGAATATTCCAGTCTGGAGAAATAAACCTGGGCTGGGTATATAAATTTGAGATTCATATTATAGATATATTGAATTTTGTATTCCATCTCTCTGTGGGCCCATATACAAACTCATCTGTATTATTTATCTATTGCTCTATAATAAACTGTACCTCAAATTTAAAACCACACATCTGTGTTACCTCCCGTCTGGCCATGGCTTACAGGGTCCCACGCTCAGGGCCTTACGAGGCAACATCAAGGTGTCGACTAAGGAAGTAGTCACATCTGAATCTCCACTGGTGAGGAACACGCAAGTTCACAGAGTTTGTGGGTAGAATCCAGTTCTTTATGGTTGTGGTACTGGGGGCTTCAGTTTTTCGTGACTGGTCAGTGGCAGCTCTCGCATCCTAGAGGTGGCCCACGACTCCAGGCCACATGGGGCTCCCCAGCAGGGCTCATACTTTCCCAAAGCCAAAACAGGAGAAAGAGATTCTAGCAAGACAGATGTTACAGTCGTATGCACTATAATCATGCAGCCGTACTCCTTTAATCGCATATATTCCCATACACTTGTCGTGCGCTATCAGTTAGAAACATCATAGCTGCAGTCGCACAAAGGGAGAGAACCAGACAAGGCTGGACACCAGAGCTGGGGACTGTGAGGTCCAAGTTAGGCGTCTGTCTGTCACACCGTCCCCATATTCTCTTTCTCTCGCCATGCAGGCTATTTTCCTGAGTTCTATCTTCCAAGTATGATGGTCCATCTGTACACAATCCACTGATGGATTTTAAAATTTCTATTACCTTTTAGATTGCCAGACATTTTATTATCTTACAGATCAACCTTTCCTTTTGTCCATGTTCTATTTTTTCACTATAATTACTGTTGCTTATTTTACCTTTCAATACTTGTGATCCTATTTAATGTTCATTTTAAGACTGTTCTAATAATCTGAACTATTTGAGTGCTCTTTTTCCTATTTTTCTTTCTGTGGAATTTACTCATCAGAGTTTTTCCTCTTGAGATCTGAGAGTTTTATGGACAAGCACAACTTTAAGAAGATTTCTTTTTTTTCCTGTGGGACTCTTTGTGCACTTGCTGAATTGTAGAAATATTTCTGGCTATAGTCTCAACTTTGGTCTTTTGCTGGGCAGCCAGGAGCTTTGTCCGTCTAGGCTCTATTTTTGTGTTCTCTGTTTAAGGATTCTCACAACATCTGGATAGTGTAAAATGGCCTCCACAACCAGTTTCAGTGTGAGCCCTTTCTAAGTATAACCCAGAGTTCTTCCCAGGCTCATTTCTTACATGTTATCTGCCAACTCCACTCTGCAGCTAGGTGGAACTTTCCACCTGCCTTCAAGCTTACCGCAGTTCATCACAGCTCTTTACACATGTCTCCTGGCCTGCCATTCCCTTCTCTGCCCAGCAAATTCCTGCCCTTCCCAAAATCCCCAATCTAATACGAATCCTCTAGGATCCCTTCCCCGACTGCCCCAGTCACCTAAGCATACACACAAAAGCCAGTATGCAGTCGTAACCTTAAAACAGGGACTAACACAGCTCTGCAAATGTTTGTAAGAAGAATTCTCAATTTACAGTAACATGAGGAGTTTTAAAGGTACCGATATTTGTTTCGTATCTTGATATATTGCTTTTAATAAAACTAATGCTACTCTGTCTAGGATGAAGTTTATTATGATATACTTGTAGCAAAGTTGTGTTGTCTTTATAATGCAAACAAGCACTTATTACTAGTAGTATGACAATGTCAAGAGGAGAGAGATTAGGTCAGTCTGCATTTGATTGTCCTTTAGGTTAGATCAAGATAGTTATTATACACTGCAAAATCTTTATCTGCTAGTTCCAACACCTGTGTCATCTTGAAATTGGCCTCTGTTGATTTATTTTGTCTTGTACATGGCTTTTAGTTTTGTTTCTAAGTCTAATAATGTTGGATTGCATCTTGAGCATTGTAGACTACAGGTTTTACAAACTGTGAATTCTTTTCCTATTTCTTCAAAGGTATTTTGTCTTAGCAAGAAGCCAATTAGTTAATTCAAACTCCTGTCTTTTGGGTGTTGCCCTCTGTGGTATGCCACAGCTGAGATCCCCACTCGGCTCTTCGGTCTCCAGCTGAACTGCTTGGGATCTGCCCGACGAGCGCCTTTCGGAGCTGAGCCAGAGACATGCGCAGAAATCATTTTCAGAATCCAGGGCTCTGCAGCTCTCTCCTCCGAAACTGTAGCTCTCTCCTTTTCAGAATTTTCCTCTTCACTTTCTAGCTAACCAGTGAGCCTTGATGGTTCTTCAGACCTGGAAGACTACAGGTTTCTCTCCTAGTTTTAGTTAATCAAGTGGTGTTGACCGGAGACTGTACCAGAACACATACTGGAGTAAAAAAATGAAAATCACGCCACATTTTCCTTGCTTCTGATTCAATCACCCTACAATTTAATTTGTACTTTTAATTATTCACTTTTTTCACCTGGGCTTACATATTTTTTTAATTCTATCCAGATTTTTCTTTTTATCTACCCAATAGTTTGCCTAATAGGTGTTACTTTATTATTACCAGAAGTTGAAACTGTAGTTTTAAATAGATTGCCTTAAACTGTGTTCATGTGAGTATTTAGGCCCAGCAAAAGGAATGTGATTTTCTTTCTGACTCCTGCATCAACCAGGTCATTTCAGTAGAGTGGGATTTACTTCCGGGCATACAGTTAAAGGAAAATGTTGATGGCTGCCAGGGCCTACATAAAAGCATTTTAGAAACAGTGAAATGATAAAGGAATGTTTTCTCATGAAAGAGAAGTCTTAAGGAAAACGTGAAACTATCTTTACATGTTTCAGTGGTCATCACAAGAATATAAAAGTACATTTGTTCTATATCAGTACAGAGAGCAGAAATAAGATAAAGGGGTAGAATTTACAGGAAGATTCCAAGTCAGAGGAAGGGAAAACAAGCCAACATTAGAACTGTTCAATAATGTAATGAATCGCTTTGCACCAAAGTGAACTCCCAGGCCTGGACATCCTCCAGTAGAACCTGAGAGACAGTATGTCAGAAATACTGCCGAGGACACTCACACTATGACTGAGAGAGATTCGTGGACCTGAAATCTCTTAAGCATCTGTGATTAGGGCACTAAGTACAACTATTTCGCTCTGTACATATAAAATTTCTTAAGATTGTGGTGTATATTTCTCATGATAGAGAACTATAGTCTAGATTGAGAAAAGAAATTTGAATACTTTAGTTGAAGAACGTGTAGTATGAAAGGCTAAATACTTGACTAAGATTGTCTAATACTTAGGAGAAAGGTAAGATGGGGAAGGATATAGCTGGGATTTCCAGATCATTAACCACTGGATCATGTTATAGTGAAGATGCTTAAGAATGAGAAATGACCATATTTTTAGACACACTGATTTATTATGATAGATTCTTTGCAACTGAAAACCAAACCCCACGAATTCTGTCCTGTTTACCATCTGAAAGACACCTTTGTCATTCAGAGCAAGAATACGCAGCACCTCAATGCTCGTCATGTGTTTCACAAGTGTACACAAACTTTCCTGAGCAAATTTAGAGGTCCATCTGCAGTACACCGTGAACGATCCTTTCCAGACAGGATCTGCCATAGAAACAAAGCATGTAGCCAGAAAAAAAGTAGAGCAGTTGGGAAAATTTATTTGAATGGCGTTCTTTCTCTTCTAAGTCCCATGGTAAAATAAGGATGTTAGAAAGATACTCCATTGTAAAGTATAAGACGTTCCTCATTGAGGATTAAATTAATACTCTTTCAGTCATTATACTGAAATACATGGCACCAAAATAGTACACCATATTAAATGAACTTGCATGTATTTGAATTGTATATATTAGGCCTAAAAACATGACAATTTCACATGTTCAACCCATTACATGATAAGTGCCTAATATGTACCAGGTTGCCATTTCTCCTAAATTTTGAGTTGTTAATGCAGAAAAGTGAATTAAAGAGTTACAAAAGCTCTCAGGAATAATCCAATCCAACTCTTTATATAAAAGATGAAGACTCAAAGGCTAGGAGAGGAAATACCTTAATCGAGCTGCAGAAACAGGTCTCTCAACCCATAGTGCAATATTCTTTCCATGGTCCCAAGTAAAGTCTCCTTCCTGTTTTCCAGGAAGAATCTGAATGAGATTCTTCAAGGGTTTGGGAACACTGCATTATTGCTACCTTTATGACCAATTTTAAAGAATGTAAATACATATGACCCAATCAGCATCAGAACTACATTCATCAAAACGCAGTACTGGTCTGAGGCTACTCAGTACTTTAAGGCAGCCATCGTGAAGAATGTGGATTATCATCCTTTAGTTTTGAATCTTGGAAGGTTTAGGAGACAAGGCTGAGTATTTCTTGCTTTTGTGTTAGAAAAATAAAAACATGAATGAGATGAAGGAAGCATACACATTAACTGTACTACCATTCATAGAAACCTTATGAGATAAATTTGACAGCATTTATTTTGCAGATAAAAAAATGAAATTTTGAAAGACAAGACTCAAAGTCACACAAGAAGTAGATACCGGAGCCAAGTGTAGAATTTGAGAATGCGCAATTCCAAGCCACATGTCTTTCCAGTGTGTACCACTATCTTTGGCAACAAACCATATACACTGATTTATAAATAGATTTCTCCTATCAATTTGTTTATTTATTTTTAATAAAAGAGGCATGAAGGAAAAGATGCTTTGCTGTGAAGTTTGCCATTTGGAACTTAGAAAGCGTAAATATTTTTATTTTAAAGTGAATTTAAAAAGTTCCAGGAAAAATCATTATGAAAAGGCAGAGAAGGAATAGACGAAATACTGAAACAGGGAATAGGTGATATGAAAGTCACACCTACACTGTACTGTTTTCCATCTAACAGACACTCTCAAATTTATAACTATAGTTTTTTTTCCTCTCACAGTAATTCTGAGAGGCATTTTTATTTTTATTTAGAAAATGAAAAAGTAGAATCTTGAGGTTCCCTGAATTGCTCAAGGTCAAATATCAAAAAAGCAGCAAACTAGGGGTTTAATTAAGTTTTCCATTTCCAAAGTTAATGCCAAAGAAAGAGTTATAGTCTATCCATTAGGACCCAGGAAAGGGATCATGGAGTCATTAGTAAGGGAGACTCTGTCACCGGGCAAGAAGGCCATTCCTAAAGATATTCCTGTCATTCTTTTCCAATTCAATGCTAAAACTTCAGTCCTGTGGAACTCGGTGCCACATTTCTAGGAGATGACAAAGTGAAGATGACATAGAAGAGGGTGACTAGAATAATAGAAGACAGCAGATTTGAGGAATGGGTAGACACATCTAATATTCCTCTTTATTGTGGCTAAATGAGTGTCTGGAAATTAATGGGCAGCCTAATGAGGGAATAATAAGCCTAGAATAATTCTGTCTAATAAGCCTAGAATTCCAGGATGCGGGCATTCATCGATACCTAGTAGGTCTAGCAAGTGATAGGAAATTCTTCATATTGTCAAATGACTTATAGAACTCATTAACCTAAGACTGCAAATCAGAAAATAAAAGTAAGCACAATGTAGCAAGGACTTAGAGTCATTTATAGTAACAGAATCATAAATGGTTTCTGAGAGGGTTGGGGTTGTGCTTAATTGCAAAGGCTGGTGTCAAGGACAGTGCGGACTGGCCTATGTCCTCGGGCTTCTGTCACAAGCAGAGTAGTGGCCAATGGCAAGCAGTCTTACTCAGCAGGGCAATTTATTTGTACTCTGAATTTGGCCTGCAGGATAGAGGCACCCAGGATGACTTTCTCTTCAAATTATAATTTTAAACAGGCATTCACTCATCACTGACTTTCCACTAATTAGCATTCATTAGGGAGGAAATACAGCTCTAGATGTTTTTCCAAAGGAGACACACAATGGCCAACAGGCATATAAAAAGATGCTCAGCATCACTAATCATTAGGGAAGGTGCAAATCAAAATCACGGTGAGACACTACCTCACATGTGTTCAGATGGCTGTTACCAAAAAAGCAAACGAAAACAAATGCTTGTAAGGATGCAGAGAAATTGGCACCTTTGCACCCTATTGGTGAGAATGTAAATGGCACAACCACTATGGAAAACAGCATGACGTTTTCTCAAAAAATTTAAAACAGAAGTGTTACACAATTCAGCAATTCTACTTCTACACCCAAAAGAATTGCGCTCAGGATTTCAAAGACATTTCAAAAAAAAAAAAAAACAAAAAACCTGTAATTTGTACATGTAACTGTTCCCCAAGATGACTGTAAACTGCTAGAATTGTAAACATGTAGTGATTTAAAAAAAAAAAAAAGACATTTCTAGACTCCCACGTTCATTGCAGCATTGTTTATAAAACCTTGGCTTTTTTGAAATACAGAAAATACCTTTGAAAATCAATGGATAAAGAAAATAAGGTCTATACATGTAATGGAATATTATTCAACCAGAACAAAATTTTGACACATGATACAACAGCACATCGAGCTAACCAAAATCAGCCGAGCACAGAAGGACAACTGTAGCACGATTCCATTTAGAGGGTACATCTACAATAGTCACACTCACGGAAGGGGAAAGTAGGCTGGTGGTTGCCAGGGGAGGGGAGAGGAGGAAACAGGGAGCTGCTGTTAAGCAGTTGTATGTGGCTAACAATGCTGCATTGCACATTCGGAAATTTTTGAGGAAGGATTTCTTGTTAAGTGTTCTCGGAACGGATAAAAATATATTATTTTTTGAAAATAATATTAAATATTAAATTATTTTAATATTAAAATATTTTAAATGAGGGAAAATAAATATAATAAAAATACTGCTTGATGTTATTTTGAGGCATTATCGAGGTCTGAAATCAGATCTGATTTAGTTATCTAACCCGTTTTCCTTTCACCTTTTCACACATTATTAAGATTTCTGCTTCACCAAATATAATTACTGTTCTTCATTTCTTCCCGTGAGGTCATTGCTGAAGCTTTTCCAGAAGCTTCCACACTTCCGCCTGCAGAACACATTTCTTTATGTATCCAAAACCGAAAGTGCACAGGCGGTAGGGACGTGGAATCCCGCACGGGGGCGCAAATGCCTGAACTGCTCAGTGTAGAGTGATAAACAGTTATGGGAAATACGCTGGTGTTTGCCGAGGAGTTGACTAGATAACCGTATCGTATTGCATTGTTGTTACCTGTCAAATCAGTCTCATCAACAACTAAAATCTCCCCTCGATGACGATCACCTTTAAAACACTGCACTTAAGGAAAACAGCTTTTAAAATAACGCACTTATATATCTACCACCATGTGTTCCTGCCCGCAAAGAGCACAGAGAGGAGAAACAAGCCCAGCGCTCCTTGCGTGGAATTCTTCAATTTTATGAACATGAAGATGTGCCTATCGTGATGTGTGTTGGCCATATCAAGGATGAGAATATTATTTGTTGTCCAAACTGGGATAACGAACTTGGAGAGTGAAAGGAAATACTATCAATAATCATGCTAGGACAACAGCCTAAACTGGTATCATTCGGCACAAACCAAAGTTGACTACATCTTATTGTCATTTTTAAATTTCCCTTATGTCTTACCCAAGGAGAACTTTTGGCACAGAATCTATTCATCAAAAGTAAAGTTGCGACCAAGCAAATGGAAAACTGGCTGCAACTGTATACCACGCTGTTTTCTAATATAACAGGACACGACTTTAGTTTTTGTTAATTTTAATTTTCAAGAATGGAGTGTATATTGCAGGGCATGGTGGCGCACTCCTGTAACACCAACACTTAGGAAGCTGAGGCAGGAGGATGGCTGTGAGTTCAAGGCTGGCCTGGGCTATGGAGCGAGTTCAAGGACAGCCTGAACTGCATTGTGAAGTCCTGTATCCAAAAAAAAAAAAAAAAAAAAAAAGGAGTGAAAAGTTTTATGTATATGAACTTTTAAAAATGACTGATATTGTATTGATTTTAGGAAATGAGGCTGCAGATCATTAAATCCTTGAGTGTATCTTTGAGGTGAGAACAAACTGAATGGCAAGTAGAAAATTAGATACATGGCGGGAATTTAATGTTTGACGAATTTTAAATGTCAAAAAAACTGACTTGAAATTTGCAATCATTTAATATTATTTCTACTTAAAATTTGACACAGAATATTTGTTCATGGAGTATCAATATATAATTTTCCTAATCTTTATAATATTAAAAAGGATCCATTTCTAAAAGTTTATAAAGACTATAAACATTATCATTTTCTCGTGATTATAAATACTGAAACACAGACTAGTTCCATGTAAACTGTAGAAATCTACTTAAGATTAATTGTCTATAATGGAAGCAGCATATCAAATATGACATCCCAAAACAAACACACTATTTGTATTGCAATGTATTTCACCATTTGGAAAGCATATTCATGATTGTTTCATTGCCAGTTTAATTTACTTTAGTTTCCTAAACAGCTCTGAACATCTGTTACTTCTACCCACTTGCCCTAACATTTCTTTGATAATCTTCTGCTGACAACAAGACAAGATAAAGGAAAACTGGAGCATTTCTGTATTTGTCATTCAAAGTGACAAAATCCATATTGATGTCTGATAAATTCATCTAGTTAATAACTAAAACTCAGGGGAAAATGTATTCTAAAATCAGTATCTTCCTTTGAATTTTTCAATAGCCAGCATCAGTTGGCTATATAGTTGATAATAAATATTAGCTGATACAATGAATGAAATGTTTTTGAAGTTCAAAACAGAAATCTCTAACTTTAGGTCTGGGGATTTAACTCAAGTGATAGAGTGTTTGCCCAGCAAGTACAAGGCCCTGAGTTCAATCTCCAGCACCAAAAAAAAAAAAAAAAAAAGAAATCTCTAACTTTGAGAACCATCTGTGGTGAAGGATAGTATTTATTCAGTCTCCTGAAATTAAAATGAAAATGATTGTACATATTAAGTATAAAAGACTGACCCATTTTCCCTACCAAATTCACAGAACGAAAAAAGCGAGGCTTAGTCATTAGCGACCATTTTGTCAATAATAATGTCTGGGGGACAATTAGCCCTATGGTCTAGTAGGGGAATATTTTCGTCCAAGAACCACACTAACAGGAAACCTATTACTCCTGTGGAATTGGAACTGCTATAAATTAGACCCTTCCTGACCCAATCCCAGAGGAAGTGCAGATATATAAAAGTACAGCCTGAAATATAATCACATGGACGCCCAAAGACTCTCTCAAAGGAGGCATGTGAATTACATTCAATTTACTGTCCTCAGCTGTTAGACCATTATGTTACATCAGAATGGATACAGTTCGTCACAATCTTAGTGATTTGGAGGGAAAGGTGTGTTTCCCTTCAAAGTAAGATGAGTGTGGTTGAATCATTAAAATCCATGTCCTTTTAATCCATCTGCTCTAAGCCAGGGAGGATGGACCAGTGTTAAAACTTTGAAAAGATATTTTAAAGGATCTGTTGCTCCTTGCTCTTTATAAAATCCTCATTTCATTCTTTTCCTGGTCAAATGGATCTGTTTCCAAACCTATCCAATAAAAACTTCCTTGCTGTCCTTTCCCCACAAGGCGCACGTGGAGTACCTTATTCCCAGACCATTCTCTCTCACAGCATTTTACAATAACACTAAGGATGCCTAATATTTGTGTAGTGCTCACTCTGAACCAGAAACTATGCTAAGGTCATTATGCACATTATTTTATTTATTATTCACAAAGTCTGAAGAATTAGGTAGTATCATTTTCCCTGTTTTCCTGATGAGAGAACAAAGACAGAAAGACAGGAGAACATGTCTTCTTTATAAATTCAGGATCTGGCAAACATTCCTGGCAGCATAGGGCTTCAGTATTTGCTGACAGAATAAATGAGTGGATGAATGAATGGCATGTCATACGCAGAGGAAAAAAGAATAACATTTCCATGAGTGGGGAGGGCCAGAAATGTTTCACACAGAAGACATTTAATCTAAAACATAAGTAATGAATAGAAGTTTTCTTAAAAAATAAAAAAATAATACATTTTCCTTTGACATGCTTTTTTGCCTTGTGTCCTTGCTTGTTATCAAAGTGTTAATTTGTTTTTCAGTGGTGAAAGTAATTCACAAAGTTCTATGCCTCTCAGCAGAGAGAGCTCAGAAGGTCCATACTTAAACAGTGTGGCAGATTTTATTTCTATTGATCTTTTGCCTTGATGATTATTAGTTCTTCTTTCTATAGCTGTATTTTTATATTTATGAGGGTAGAGAAAGGAAAATCTGGAAAACAGTCGTTAAAACCACAAACTTCCTTAGGGATCACCGAACAGGCAGACAAATACGGGAAAAAGAAGGAAATTTAAGGAATTGGCTCCCAAAGAGAGTCACTGGATAGCAAGGCAGATTGTTGAGTAGGATCTAAACAAGGAGAGGAAAATATGCCAAGGAAAACAGGTGGTGCCAAAAGCAAAGGAGGATCCGGGAAAGAACTGAAGGTGCTCACACGCAGAAAGAGCAGCCACAAGAACTCAGAGATAAGGAGAGAGATTTCTACATTTGCTCTGAAAATGCCATTAATAAGCCCAAAGCTGATCATTCTTCACCAAACTAATCGTTAGAAAAACCTGACAAGAGCATTTTCCAAATGTTCTCTCCTTTCCAAATTCAGTCAATTCTGAAAGGTTTTGTCGTCTGCTCCCCGCCTCCTCATTGCCAATTCATCCTCCCTCTAAGCCACCTTCATCTGCTCTGACTGCTCCCCATGGGCCAGCTGACATTCTGGGCTTTGAGGCAGGAAATCCAATATTCTGCCCTTTCATAAGCCCCATGACAATGTGGAGAGTTCCTGAAGCCAGCGCCTCCACGTATCCCTTAACTCAGAGATGCGACCATCTTTCCTGAGTAACCATTTCCGCCAGCACTTTTTTCTTCAATACTTCTAGCAATGAGTAAGACATGGAGAGAGAGAAAGGAAGGCAGATAAGTAAAATATAATGTATGATCTCTACCAGAGTAATTTCAAAGAAACTATAATCTCATTGTAGAGAAAAAAGAAACTATAAAACATACCAAAACAAACTGATCCCTAATTTAGGTTACTGAGTGAAAGTACCATGCAATATCTGATCACTATGAGATACGGCAACAGAGGAAGTTTTCAGGGAGGAGATGGGAATTAAACTGGGCCATGAAATATGAGAAAGATTATTTATAGGACAGAAAGTGGGAGAGCATTCAAGACAGAAAAAAGTGTCCTAAGTAAAGATGTGATAGTGGGAAAAAAAAGATCAGGTGGGTTGAAGAGCAAAGATGATACATGCCTGATCAGAACTGGCAAAAACTGCTGGGAAATAATGGAATGTAAAGGTGCGTAAATTAAGAGCAGGACTAGATGATGGTTAAACTGCTCAAGCGTCTGTGAAAACTGAGCCACAGAAGGAGGAGTCTTTCCATAACTCTGTGATATGGGCCTGGCTGTGTTTTCCTCTAAAGTATTTCCTATGGCTTGTGATTATTGCTGGTTCCCAGTCGCATTCTGTCTGGAAGTGTTCTGTCTACGACTGTCCCATACATGGGATTGCTTATTAACAACAGAAATTTATACCCTGCAGTTCTGGAATCTGGGAAATCCAAAATCAGGGTATTAGCAGATTTGGAGTATGCCAAGGTCCTGCTTCCTGGTTCACAGAAGTCTTCTCTCTGTGTCATTGCCTGGTGGGAGGGACATCCATGAGGTCTCCATCCCACTGACCTTATCACCTCTAAAGCCACTCTCTCCTAACACTACCACCTTGGGGTTCAACATATGAATCTGACAGATATACAAACATACCATAGCAGGATATTATGCCAAAATAGTAGTGACTTTTTAAAATGATGGTTTTCTCATCCATAAAATCTCCCTAATGGTATTCTCAGACTTCTCCTTTTATATTGGAACATAATAGTTCTAGAGCTTTGTTAAAAAATAATGTGCAAGCAGGAAGTATTTCTCGAGCAGATGTTTTGAGGCACTTGTATTTTGTAAACTGATTTTTTAAATATACATATTATTTAGCCCAGTTTTTTACTTTTTCTAATTAAAAGTTTTCTCTATGCATAGGTTTCTTACAAAGTCTTGCTTCTGAATCTATTTTAAAATTTCCTACTCATTAATTAAAGTTTAAAGTCTCTGATTTTCTTTCCCTCCCTCTCTCCTCTGGACCCAAGACAGATTTTGTTCTGCAGAGGTTTGCGTATAACCAGATTAAGACTCTCTTCCTGAAAAATTGAGCAAATTCCCTGGCTCAGCACCACTAAAAATGAGTCCCTGCGGCAACCGACTAACATTATTGCTTGTTGTCTTAAAGCACATAAAATTAAGAAACTATGTTTATTCATGTTAGAAACTGCCCCAGGGAGGTTGATCAATAGGGCATGTATCTTGCACTGAGCAGTGTGGTTTGAACATTTCTGTGGTTAATGGGAATCTCTTTTCAGAGATAAGGAAGCCAGAAATTATGAGAGCAAGTCCTTAACCGCCTGAAAGATGTTCTCTCAGAACAGAGGAAATCTCAGGATCAGATGACCAGGCTTCCTTCGGTTCCATCTTGTGCCAAGAGTTATACAACACTCAACGAGAGCTATACAAACTGCCCTACCAGAAAATTCTAAAAGTGTTAATGTTTCATAATTGTAAAAGGAATCTTTCAAAATAGGTACCATTATTTACGGTTTACAAATACACAAGTTTTTCATCAGACCAGTGATGTCCAGGGAACTCTAAATTTTGAAGAACAGTTCCAGGCAAATGAGGAATATAAATGGGAATGACATTGTAAAATTTGTTCTGTGGCTCTAACAGGATCTGGTGTCTATTAATTTTTACCATTAAGTCCCGTGAATGTTAAGCTAATCACAGCTAGCTGTATGTAAATTATCATAATTTGCAGTTTCTTAAGGTTGAAGGTTGTGTTTGTTTGGCTGGTTTAGCTACATCACCACTTAATTACCGATATCAGTATTCTCAAATTATAGAAACCAATATAAGCACCTCAATTTACAATTTTATTTGCAGAACTCTAAAAAATGACACGGAGCTTCACATTCAGCCTGTGAGGTGAGCTGAAGCAATGTGGCATCTGTGTATAATTAGTTTCCTGCCTTGAAAGAGAAGTGAAGCATTTCACAGGATCCCACCGTGGCTGGGGCGGACAAGCCATCCCTCCCTCGATGGGAAGAAAAATGTACATCTCCATAAAGAGGCACTCTGACATGTAAAGTGTCCTGGGACGGACGGCAAGAAACATGGGGGTGATGAGCAGGCACTTAAGGGCAGAGAACATCTGTGGCTGCCTTTACCTCTCTGAATTAAAGATTCTGTGAAGAGTAGGCCGCATCCTGTGTGTTAGCTCATACAGCTAGAACAGAGCATGGTGAGGGTACATCCTTGGTTCAGTTCCAGTTTAGAGATGCAATCACTGCTTGACTCATTCCCGTGACTGCATGTTGCAATCATAGTCACCAAGTCCTACATTCTCCTGGTTCAGAGCGAGGACCACCTCGGGCCTAATACCCAGATCTGTAGTCTTTTTCCCTCCCTGGTGTCTCCCAGGTGTATCAGAAATCGCTCATGATTTAGGCTGCAAAGGATACGTTTGTTTTACAATGCCACCTAATTTGTCAGTTGTGCACACAAAATAAATCGAGCATCTGCAAAACACCGTGAACTCTGAAGATGACAAAGAGAAGAGAGAAGAGTGTACTTTGAATATAGCCTTCCAAATACTGAAAAGCGTAGGTCTTGAAATCATACGTTAAGTAAGAAGGTAATATGCCATAAATTATAGGAGTCCACAGCAGAGAAGGTGCCGATTAGAATTTTTGCTCTGATAAACCAGATCAGTTAGACTTTTTAACATATCATACATATGTAATGCTGTCTTCCTTGGTTTTGCTCACGGTAGTCCAGGAGAACACTTTCACATCTGACTTTCTGTAGGGATCACTACACAGAGACAATCTGAATGCATTTCAGGGACTATTGTAGCACCATCCTTATCAACAGGCATTTGCTGAATTTAGGCAGTATACTTGTATACTTTATATTAATAATACTTGTATAATTTATATATAGTGAAATATGTGCATGTTTTCCCGTAAGTAGTATTCAGATCCCTTTTTAACATTCCATTTATAACAAAATGGGAACGCCTACATGTTGATTTTGAAACTCAGTGTTCCCAACAGGAGCACAAAAATGGCTCTTCAATTCTCCCATGCTCCTGGAAGCCTTAAATCCTTTTGTCACCCAGTCAAATGTGAAAAGGGCCTCCTCACTTTGCCCTGGAATGTTCTTCTTTGTCCTCAAAACATTATGAATTTCCATAGTCAAAGAACCAATGTGTTTCGGGACACCAGGTATAAATGCTATGACATCCAAAAGAATTAAGCTCCTTTTACAGGGAAGTTGGGAAAAGGATGTATAATTTCTAATTATGCATAAATTCCAAACTTTCTATCAAAGTCAAATTATGCTGATGTTCATCAAACCTATGGTAGGCATTGATTCAAGAACCTGCTGATGAAGTGAAAACGCACCGAAACTTGTTAATAAGAAGTACAATTATCTACATTTCTGCAGATAATGCCAAGGGGACACGTAATATGCTGAGCTCAGGCAGCCTGTGGCCAATGAAGAGCTCTTTCTTTGCTTCCTCGTTAATATTTACAGTTGGAAGCAATACATGGCTGCAATCTAAGTGCTACACCTAAAACGGGAGTTGATGTCTTGATACCTTGTTTGCTGACACTGTGAACCACTGAAATAGCTACCTCCTTAATCATCGCCTGAGAACGTTGTGTTAAAGCCGGAGGGTAGCACGTGGCTGTTTTATCCAAGCTGCAACCCTGGGAGATTTTCTGCATTGTTTTAGTTGTTTTCTTTCCTGATAGACATGCTGGGTGTTAAAAGCACAGGACTGAAAGTTGTGAATTATGGTCTTTTTCTTTATTTGCCTGCTGAACTTTTCAGCTTTACACAGTGTTTGTAGAGACAGCTTACCTCCCAGGTACCTACTGTGGGCAAGGCACCTTCCTAGATCTCACAAACAAAACTCACCCACACAGCAGCCTATTTTTTTGAAGTTTTTTTCTCACAGGTAAAGCTCTAAATAAAATTAAACAAACATCGGCAAGCAGGGAAGCATGACTAGCTATAAAATGCTGTACACAGTAAGGGACCCAAAATATAAAGTAAGCATTGTTGCTCTGCTGTTAGTGTGTAAATATGCAAAGGGTAACGATTAGAATTATACATAAATTTAGGGTTACATCTATCTAGCACTCTACCTGCGGCTGTGCGTAACTGAACAATTTCTGAAATCTAGATGCCGAATCTGAAGTTTACTAGTTGTATAACTTCAAACAAATTGTGTAAATCATCCTTTAAATAACCTATCATTAGATTGTTATGATATTAAGGTGGCATGTAAAATACCTAAAACATATGAAGTCCCCAGCTTGTACTTAGTTTCCCCTCTTCCTTATATATCACCTTTTAGTTCTAAAGTATTTTTACAGCTAATTCTATGAAGAAAATGAGCTAGATGTTGGAAGCATGAATTGCCTGGGTAGAATGCACAAATCATCAAAGACCTAGTTGTCCTCTTTTTAGTAAAACTAACACAATCATTCTGGGTTCCTGAAACTAAGACAAAAGTCTTGAAAAAAATAGTGGCAAGCCAATTACAGTGAAAGAGAACAATGAAATCGTGTGCCAGAAGACCAACAAAGAATTGCTAAGAACAAAAATGTCTTTTAATGCCACCATGATTGCCGCCGGGGCCCACCACACAGAGCAGTCCCTGGTCTGAGCGGCAACTCCTGCTCTCCTGTCCAAGCTGTAGCTGTTCCTCGTGTTGTTTGTCACAGCAGATGGCTTCCTTTTACACCCAGCACTGTCAGTGGAATGTAAATGTGTCTCCTCCCAACACTGAAAATACTGAGGCTGTGTGTTTAATCTGCTCTGTGCAGGCAGAATGACCCTGAAAAGAACACGAGCATGCAGCACGATGGGAGAATTGGCATCGATCCTCATAAACAGGATCGGGGAGGATTTCTCAAGCCTAGTGACTAATCTCGCCTTTCTTCCTGGGGGTCCCAACAAAGCCATATCCCCGAGGACAACCAATCTAAATGGTGACTGGATAGAAAAGTTATAGACCCAAGGGAAATATTTCTTAAAGCATGGAGGAGTATTACTCTGGGGTGTGGAGGAAAAAAGAGGGAATTGTGCTGTATCACAAAGTTGAAAAGTCTTTGTTTATAGTTTTAATTCTGTGTTCTAAGACTCTTGTCTAAAAAAAACAAAATTTCCCTAGGTTTCCATTTTTCAAGTTAGAAAGGGGAGTATTCTTTTAGCAATTTCTTCAAAATTTAGGGGAAAAAGCAATGTAAATTATTCAGTATGACCCAGAATATGAGAAAATGCTGTAATCAAGAGGATTATCCAGAAAGAAAATCTCACATTTTGAGAATATTAATAGCAAATTATAGAAACAAAATATAATAAAGCACTTTAGCTGGATTATCTAATTATCTCTTAAACAGGTCCTCAAGCTTTAAGAAACAAGGAATTTGGTCTTCGTTTTATTAAAACAGCCATTAAAAATTAATGGGTGGTGAAGAAGAGTTTTCCTGTGATTTATCTTTAGAGACTTTCTTAGGAAAGGAGCAGAGTTCCCGGCACTTCTCATTCTTCTTTGGGCAACAGTCTCTTAAACTATTATTTCAAAAATAGATTGAGACATTTCGAATACCATAATTACTATGTGTATATCACATAGACTTAGACATCCCAAAATACAAAGTAATCATTCAGCGATAGCATCTGATCTAATTTTTTAATGAGCTCTTAAATTCTGGGCTTAATTTACACATCGAGTAATTTCAGCTTGTGGCATTTTGAAACTAATAGGAAAATGCTGTTGGCCTTTATTTTGGGCACCTCAAGAAGGAATGCTTTAGATTCCTCAGCAAGAGTGTAAACATATCCTTTCTCCTACTCGAGTGTTTGGGCATTTAGGTAAATCATTAGTAAAATCAAACATACATGTTGTTGGTTTTTACCCTCCACCCTGCTAACTTTAAAACTTCTAGACTTTTACCAACTGGCTTATTTGGAATTTGAAAGTCAACTTCTGAGCATATTCTTTAGTTCCAAACTAAATGCTATTTCAGTAAGTCCTCGCAATTGCAAAAGTTTCTGTGGTAGCTAATTGTCTGATACTTTGGTGTTTTAAGTTGCTGCAAGCTTATAATTCTAGCAATGTGCATTTCACATCTTTGCTGCCTCTTGCCTCCTTGAGATCCCTCTCTGTTTAGGTATAAGCAAGTCTCAAACTACCCGGGAGAAAGAAAGTTGTGCGGTGACAAGCTTCCTGTTGAAGCTCGATGTGTATCTTTCATCTTCCACACGGCAGAATTGAAGTCTGGAAGTCTGGTAATTTGATGTAAACTGACAGGGACAATAGAAATGACTACTTCTCATATTATTTAAGGGAAAGTGTGGGGTGTAGACATTCATCAACGAAACACTAGAAGAAAGGGTTTTTATTTCTGTGTTTGCTTTTTAAAACCAGAATAGAGTAAATGGCACAATAGATTATATAAACAAGGGTTTCAATGACAAGCTGTCAAAGTTAAAGTAATATATTTTACATGGGTGACTTGATGCCACACTTTATCACCTCCGTGAGGGGAAACCAATTTGAGTCTGGTCAATAAAATACAGCCTCAAGAGTTGGGCTTGGGACGAAAGTGACACAGGGCAGCAGTGCCTGGTGACTTGGCATCCACTTCTGCCGGGTGAGACCCAGCAGGCATTGGCACTGCTGCCATGTGGGGCACGTTGCCTATGTGAGCTCTGTGTGGTGGGTAAACACTTGTGCAGCTATGTGAGAGGAGACGCTGGGGCTGCCTCCGGTCCACAGCTGCTCCCACTCCCGTAACTTAAAGCAGGGCCAGCGTATAAGTGGAAACTAGCAATTCAGAAACTGGATTTACTGCAGTCTCGCAACTGTTGAAAATTAAACTACATATGCTGCAAGTTAGGGGTTACCAAGGTATCTCATTATAGGAGGCTATATTTTTGAGAGCCTGGAATTTTTGCTGAATTACTGAGGGACTTACTTGAATGTAGACTTGGACCAAATAATTTTCTGATAAGTTGACCATAAATCCTCAGTAAAATAACCTTGGTGTTCTCAGCATATCTATTGGCTTTTTGATCATTTTTATGGCTTCCCTTTTACTGGTCAAATTATCCTTATATGCTTCTAAAGCTCCTTTGACATGGATTAAGTCAACACAAACCAATAGACCTTCATTACTTTGGCAACTGGTTTTGATTTGGGGGCAGTAAATATGATGACACAGACTAGATTACCTTTGCTGAAGGAATAGGTGATAAGCCATGAAGATGTCAGGGATTTGGCATTCTTTTTCCTGCATAATATGGAAGTGAATTAATAGCAGCCTTCAACCAGCTGGAGAGAGTCAGAAAGAAGAAATTAGGAGAAAAGAGTCAAGGTGTGGGTTTCAGGTCAAGAGCAGTAACGACAACAGATCATGAGAAGGTCCATGAACAACATCTACTGTGTGCCAGGCATTGTGCTAGGTCTGGCAGGCAAGGTTAGGGCCAAATATACGAGGAAACGAATGGATGCTGTGACTCGTACTTTAGCATCTAGAAGGAAAGGTCTGACCATCAACACAAGATTTACTGTGCAATAAATGTACAGAGGAGAGAGAACTCAGCAGGTCTAGAATAGCCAAGGAAAGGACAATAGAACAAGCAAGAACTGCAAATTCGGGGGAGGAGGACTATCTTCATTATAAAAATAATTTTTAAAAATATTATTTTCCAATCTTTTTGGAAAAAGCTCAAACTTACAGAGAATCAGAGAAAAAAGTACCATGAACATTAAGTCTATCTTTTACCCAGAGTGATAACTTTTTAACATCCTGCCATCTTTGCTTTGTCTCTATTTATATACATGTATCTTTTACTGAATTGGTGGAAAGCAGGTCTCAGCTATCATATCATTATACCACTAAATAATTCAGCAAATTCTCCTAAGAAAGACGACTTCCTTCTGCAACCACAGTGCTAGTGTCACATTCAAGAAACTTAACATCTCACATAGCATCCAGCTTTCCAATGTTCTAATTGTCTTAATAATGCTCTTCATTGGTGTTTTAAAATACAGGATACCATCAGCCACATTTAGTTGTCAGTTGTCATGTATTTTTGTATCTTTTAACTTTGAATGGTCCCTCTGCTGTTTTCATTCATTTGCCTCTGAATAGTCTCTTGATCTTGAAATAAATATAAACTGTCAGACTTATCAACTACTCTCTAAAATCTATGTACTGTACTATGTCAGAGATGGAGTGTAAAAACCTTCAAATCTTTAGTAGACTAGTAGAAAACTCCTGGCAGGCACAAAGAAAAAGAACTAATGTAATAAAGCTGGCACATTTCAACTACTTTGGCAAGTAAGTGGTCCAGGTCCTACAGACTAGGTTAGAAGCGGTATAAAATGTCCACGCAATTACCTGCCACTTCACTGAGGCCGAAGAAATAAAGCTGCTGGAAATGGCATCTCGATGGGTTACATATCCAGGTTAAGTGAGCACTTTCCTCGCTACGGGCTGCCACTCCTCACTCTGCTCCTCCATGTGGGGCTCTACTATGGACTTATCCTTCTGGAAAACTCCCCAGGCAAGGAGGAAAGTCCGAGCACCACAGCCACGCTTCTTGTTCTCCGTAAAGCAACTGACCATGGTGTTCCCTTCTGCCTCAAGTCGCCTCTCCTTCTTTATCTCCTCCTCCAGCAACTTTCTTGGAAGAATTTAAGGCATGCCAGGAAGGCCACCTTCCTTCTCCTTGCCTTCCTCATGTTCGCCTCTAACCCAAAGCCTTCCACGTGGAACAGTGGTTGTTCATACAGCTTCTCCCACCTCTAGACCCTACCATTAAATAGTGAGTTATGTATTTTTTTTTAAGAAAATGGCTACAACCTCTGAGTATGCTCTCTGAAACTCTGAAGGCAGGCAGTAAAACTGAATGAACAAAATTTCTTGCAACTGAAAAAATTTAATAAATCATTAAACAGAGCAAAGAGCATTATAAGTATATGAGTCAATAACAATTGATCAGTTGGGGCGGAATTTGACTTGACACACGAGGAGCAGTAAGAGCTCATTCAGTACACCTGAATGCCATAGAGCCCAGCTACAGGTCTTCTCAATAATGGACATCACTGTGCGAGGCACCTGGGTAATGTAGCGTCACACAGGTTTCCCTGAGGAGGATTTGCGAAAAGCAGGGGAAGTCTGAGTAGCGTTCTGAAAGGTTGAGAGGTATGAGTTGCTTTGCTGGACCACAGAATGTGAGCTTGGCTGTGACAGACAGTACCCTCTCGAGGAAATGGGGGCTCATTAACGAAGAGCCCTGGTCTAAAAATTAGCAATTTAGGTTTTATATGGTTGATTTGTTTTGTTTTGTTTTGTTTGGGTGCTGGGGATCAAACTATATGATTGATTTAATATAGTTACTTTCCATGGGCTTCTGAGTAGTCTTTTTTTTTTTCCTTTCTCCCTATAGGGCTGGGTAGAGGATATAGTGGCTGGAGGGCAATTTAATCACCCAAGTAAAAGATAGTCATGATTTATGACTGAGAACAGGGATTGGACTGTGGGGATGCAGGAAAGAGAAATTTGAGCAGAATGGCAAAAGAGTTGGCCTTGCGCGGGTCTGCCACAGTGCTGTGAAGAGGTGAAGGGATCAGGATTGAAGAGTGCCAGTGTTAGCATCCCATAGAGCTCTATGAGTTACATGTGTGGATTCATTAGCAGTCACTGTTTTCTAAAATAACATGAAGAAGAAAAGAGAAGAGGAAAAGAAGCAGCAGCATAAATGCCCACCCAGGTTTTTTGAGAACAAAATGGACCCAGACAGCATTCAGTCGCTCTTCTAACAGAGATAGAAAAATTCACACAGTTTTCAAATGAAAACTGTCTCTGTCTCTTTATTTTTTTAATCCTCACTCGCAGATTCTGCTTGTGGCACTTGGTGATATCTTTTCTTCCAGATATGAGGAACAGGAAAAGGTAAAAAAAAGAATAGATCATTTGCGTCTAATTTCACGAAGAGGAATAATACATAAACATCTTCAGGACCTCTTGGTGTGTTGGTCAGCTCAGTCCTTACCTGTCACTCTGGTGTTGGCCAGCAGCACCTCAGAGACAGCCAGAGAGAACGTGTCCATTCCTCTGCCAGGATTTTATTAGGCCAATCTCCCAAGAGGAAGAGTTTCCGTGTTGGTAAAGTCTGCAGCTTGCTGTGTGCTGCTGGCCAGGCTCTCTCTTTTAATTCCCTGCTCTACAGTGGTGGTCATGACTAAGTCTCGATGGGCCAGAAGATGTTCTATGTGCTAGGGAGACACACAGGCACAAGGCCAGGTAGAAACAAGCAAGACAAACATCTCTGTCATAACAGAGCTGCTCTTGCAGTGGGAGACCCTGAACAAACTAGACATCATGTGGCAGTACATGCTCACAAGCGTTCCAGCTGACGGGTTAAAGAAGGTGGGCAGGAAAGACCTCGCTGAGAAGGTGACACAAAATAGTGACACCTTCCTAGTTGGATTGTTAGGAGGATTAGCCAATTTCTGCCTTCAAAACATCTGGCAAATGCCTGGCAAGGGGTCGTAAGAAATGGTTAGCTGTACTCATTAAACCACACATTACAAAACAATGAAATCTGAGTTTGCACTGCTGGGACCTGGTTCTTGTTCGAGAGAAAGAGAGATAAGTTTTATTCAGAAGGCCCTGCTTCCAAGGAAAACAATCATATCACTTACACCACCTGCTTCCAGAGAGAAAAATACAAAGCCAGCGTTTCCATACTTCTAGCGGCTCATATGCTTCTTCCTCCATCTGGGATCCAAAATAGAAACAAAGCAAGGAAACATCAGGACAAGATCACGGACCCAGTGCCGAGGCTGGCAGGGCCAAGTGCCTTCGGGCGCATCAGTGGGTTTCTGGCCAGTATTGTGCTGCTCTAGGGCATCTATTTGATCATCAGCTGTCGAATGCAGGAATAGATGTGCCCTTTTATGAGCGGTGTCAGCACATCTCAAATCTCGATATAACTGAACTCTTTTCCTGAACGTCCACAAGAGGCAACATGCTATGCTTGGCGCACTGCATGAAAGAGGGTACTGGTTTCATCACAGCTACAATCTAGAAAGTATCTTTGTGTTAGACCAGCTCCTCTTCTTATTTATCTCCAGCTTTCCCACAGGAAATTTCCAAGTGCTACCCCAGCCTCTTCAGCAGGCCCCGGGATGGAACTCACAAGGAAGATTTCCCGGACAACAGCTTCGAGGCCGGGGTTCCCTCAGCTGTCCGTCTCAGCCCGAGTTTTCCACCCGGTTTCCTGACAGCCCCCTATCAGCAGAGTTGTAAGGAATTATAACTGTGTGGTGAGACTTTAAGAAAAAACAGATTCCTTCTTTTTTCAGCAAGGGACTGCACAGCTGCCACCCCTTGGAGGGGGCCCGGCCCGCAGTGTGCGGTGCCCAGCGATCCCAGGGAGAGCCTGTGGTTTTTCTGGGGGACGCAGACCTGCTAGGTGAAGGGCGGGGCAGTGCGGAGGAGAAAACGGTCCCCGCTGCTGTTCAAGGCCCTGGGTGCTCTGCTGGCACTGTCACTGGGCCTTACCCCGGGAAGGAACAGCAGCCCTGTGACCCCCCACTTTCTTCACCTTCCTGAGCCTTCTATTCGGGCTGAATTGCCCTTGTTTTATGCCAGGACACTTTCCAAGTCCTCTCTTTGTCTTTTCATACGTTGTGCCCCTCCCAGCCGCCTTGTAACTGTTAAGTGGACAGTATGTTATGGTTAAAAATTGGCTGCTGTTGCAATATTAATTTTAAAAACAAAATTCTGGCACATATTCAATATCACCATGGAAACGGCTGTTTCTAGCAGTTCACTGATAAGATACAGTTCAAGGACTCAGGTCTGTGTGGGAGGTTTTTACCATCCACAAGACTCAGAATCTATGTGTTGCAATAATCACGGGAACTCCTCTCTGAAATCTTAAATATGGAATATTCCTTTCTCTTTGTGATTTTTTTTTAATTTGGGAGATGAGAATTAGAAACATATCTTTATTTTGGCTGTGATATGCAGATGGCAATACATATTCTAAGTAATATTTTTAAACCCCATGTTTAAAGTACTTTTTCCATTACACACTAATTCTCCTAACGGTACAGAATGGTCTCAGTTACTCACGTTACACTGAACACTACAAACACTCACAATAAATATACACAAACTGATTTTGGAAACACACACAGGAGCAGCAGGGTAGCCTGTACTCAATGGGCACATCCGACATTTTAACTTGCCATCTTAAACTGCCTCCAACATAGTCCTACATGACTGACATGTAACTGAGCTTCAGGAAAAAACCGAAGCATTCATCCCACTGTAGTGTTTTCCTGGAGCCAAATTTCACTCCAAATAGTGCCACTATTTTTAACCATAAACATATTTCTCCTAATTTTATGCAACGCAGATCTGAGAGAATGACCTTAAGGGCACCAGCATCAGTTCTTAAATTTCCCCACTTCCAATCAAAGCTTTGAAGTTTCGCCTCCATTCTTTTGGAAATGTGAGTTCAGTTTCCCCATATCCTGTAAATGATTATATTGTGGGGGAGGATCTTTCTGATATGTTTATTGTTTTAAAATTCTTTCAAATACACTCATTGATCCTAAATATTACAACAGGCAGTTCCCGATGCTGAAGATAGAATCGTCTCCCTTGTTTTTCCAGTAAGCCAGTTCCTTTTGTGTTTTCAAAATAAGATGAACTGTTACACAATCAATTAATAGAAGAAAAGGCAATCGCCATGGGCCAGACCGCGCACCCTCAATCCGTCCTGTGTGAGCATGAAGAGGGCCACACCAGGTACTCTCCATCCTTCCTAGGTTCAGCCCCAGGGGCAGATGTTTCACAAGAGGAGTTGTGGGTGGTAGCACTTACGAATTTCAAGCAGGGTAAGCAGGGCAAGCAGGGCAAGGGAATGTATTGCTCTGGATTAAAATACAGAAGAGCAGTAACAGGGACCAAGTTCTTTTTTCGGTGCCTAATCACCATCAGAGGCTATTTAGACACCTGGAGGCTACCATTCTTGGACAATTCTAAAATATAGAAATTACTGTTTCTATTTTACAGGTGGGGAAATGGAATATATAGGCTAAGTATGCTAAGTAAGTGATAAACTAAATACAAACCCCTTTTCTGTCTATTGAGCCAATATGTGCTATCTTCAGTCTCCCTTTAAAACAAACAGTATATAATTGCTTTTATGGGATTAAAAATGCGCCAGTGTGTGGTTTCTGTTTATTCCAGCATACAGTTGTCAGCTGAGAGGGTGCAAAATGTGTTTTGGCAATTATAGCTCAGAATAGCATAATGTAACCTTGATTTGGGTTCTAGATAGGACACAGCCCAATCAACCCCTATCTCAGAATGGACCCAATTTAGGAGAAACAAATAAAAATTTTATTTTATTGTACAGATATAGAGTTCAAAATAATCACATTAAATTGTTTATATACAGCAGATACGTGTTAAAAAACAGTAACACAATTGACTACAGATTGAAGCATATCATCTTTTAAAAAATTAATTTTTCATTTTTTTTCATTAGTTTGGGGATGTTTCTTTTCAGGAAAAGGTTATTCAAAAGTCCAGTGCTAGAAGCACAACCCATCCAAAAAGTCTTTCCCCACACTCTGAGACTGTATATCGTCAGTTCATGCATCATGGTGGTTTTAATTATAGAAAGACTAATCCCAGTGCTGTACATTTCAAATGTAGTTGAAGAATAGCAGTGAAAAAAAGGTTATTCAATCACGGCACTTGAAGAGGTACTTTCAAAATCCTATTCATTCAACTCCCCCAAATCATGACAACATGCCTTATCTGATCTTCAAGGAAATCATTTCATTAAAAATTTAATGTGAGTCCTAGAATTGCAGTTTAAGTTTGTAAATTGGCTCCCTTGATCAAACTACAAGGTCCTGAGGTAGTTCTAGATTATCGTTATAAGAACTAGAATTAGAATAATGGTAAATGGTATGTTAATACCTAGCAATATATTGTTGTACACTGAGAACTCACTAGAGGCAGTACTTTGTATATTTAGCATTCGTTGTACTTCATTTGGTCCCACCCCTTGAGGTAGACAATATCCATTTTATAAGTGATGAAAATCAGTCTTTGAGAAATGAAATAAGTTCGTATGAGTAAGTGGCAAAGACATGAATCAAACCCAGGCCACTGCCTCTACAGGCAGAGCACTTAGTTTTTCAGCTGAGGGGAGAGACATGGAGCTAGAGTCCAGTCCGTCAGGTTGCTTTCATTCTTACCACCTTTCTGAGGACAATGAAGCAAGACAAGGTTCTTGATTATTCACAGGTCACAGGGTAAGTGAAGTAGATTCTGCTGCGGTTCCACCAGAATTGTGGTACTAACACTCAACATGGGCCGCCCCCAGGAGTCCCTTTCCCTCTCCATTTGCAGCATAGCTGAGGAGGGTCTAGGTGGCCTTCACCTTTCAATGTAATCATTCTCAGTCCTAACAAGAAAGGAAGAGCCTAGAAAAGTTCAGAAAACAGAGGCAAACCAAACAACTGCTTCCTGTCTGCGTAGGCACAGGCCTCTAGGAGGACAGCCGTTTAGCCCCAAAGATGACACAATTTATTGCACAGAATAAAATTAATCCAATATCTAGGAACAAGAGCATGCATTATCTAAAAGTCTCTAGAAAACAACAAACAGTTAGCTTTTCTGCCTCCCAGAATTTTAGCCTTTTAAGGCCAACTCCATGACTGTACATTTTTCCCAGCTCACAGTTATCATTATTGATAAAAGATGTTATTACTCAAAAAAGCAGGACCACACAGTATGGGTGGGGAACTT